>JACEGR010003583.1:0-102331 GCA_014170235.1 Listronotus bonariensis | reverse complement strand
ATTAGGTAAAATAATCCAATTTTATTAGTATTTTTAAATTATTGCCTTATCAGAAATGTATCACACTTTATATTTCTTCTCAGCCCAGTGCCGGATTTAAGCATAGACAACATAGGTAGTTGCCTATGGGCCGCCGCAAAAAGTATTTCTTTTCTTTCAATTTATATAGGTTGTATAAGTCCCAAATTCTACCCTCTCTGGAATACTATTTTCATGTCTGGGGAACGGCGTCCCCCACAACCCTCAAAATTCTTGATGTCATTCCAAGAAGAGCTGTTCGTCTCATTAATGATCCTTTACTTACTGAAAGACTTGCTTCTCTAGCACATCGTCAAGCTTTGGGAGATTTATTGCTTTTTATAGATAATTCTACGGCTTCTGCTGCGACAAATTGTCCAGTATAGTCCACCCACTTTAACACCCAACAAGGAAAATCGTAGTGCTGCACGTATGCACGGGTTTCTAGAATGTGAAACCTGCTGAAATTTTCAGTCCCGTGCTAACTTTCTCTTATCTTGCTTAAGACATCCACGGTACGTTAGTATTTAGGATTTTGGCCTGCGTGGATTGTCCAAAAGGATAAAAACATAAAAAAATAATAAAAGTTTAGTTCTTTGTATGTATTAAATATTATCTTAATATCCCAAAAAACAAAAAATGATATAAGAGTGAGCCACCGGCTAGTCACGCCCGGTATATAATGATGGAAGACTTTACCAGTAAAAAATAAAAATACCTTTTTTAAAAAATATGTTTTACCCACTTATAAATAGGAAATGGAGGTTTCAGTTATTTAGGTCATTTAGTTTTAAAAACATATTAAAATTGTAGTGTATTTTTTAAAGAAGCAAACATTACAATACCTTTTATTTAAACTGAAAAATAGGTTTAATTGAGGCATAAAACAACATTATATGATATATGAGGACACCCTTTAGATAAAGCCAAAGTTGTGTCAGCAAAATCTCTGTTAAATGAAAAATTAATTAATTCAGCAAATTCTTAAGTACTTAGAAAAACACAAAATTTTGCATGACAGGCAGTATGGATTTTGCCACAAAAGATCTACAGCAAATCTTCTTTCCTTCGTATCACACTGTTGGAATAAGTCTCTTGAGTTTCTAGGTGAGTCCCAGATCGTTGCTCTTGATATATCCAAAGCTTTTGACCAGGTCTGGCATGCCGCACTTCTTAATAAACTTCCCTCCTATGGTCTTTCAACTAAACTCTGTACTTGGCTCTCTAGTTATCTATCTGATCGACGTATATCAGTTATTGTGGACGGCCATTCTTCAAGCTTTCACCAAGTAAATGCTGGAGTCCCTCAGGGCTCAGTTCTGGCACCAACATTGTTTCTTCTTCCCATCAACGACCTTCTCTTTGTCCACAACTAATTCCATTCATAGTTTCGCCGACGATAGTACACCCTTCCACTCCAGTTTTCAGGTTCCTAAACCCATCACTAAACCTGACTTGAGAACAACAGCATATCTCTTTCGCAGGATCTTAATTTAATATTAGATTGGGGCGCTAAAAATCTCGTCCATTTTAATGCATCCAAAACACAATCATGTTCCTTGTCGCGAAAAGAGTCATTAAATACTCATCCTCTACTTATGAGCGGCCAAGTTTTACAGAGCAAAGACACCTTCAATCTTGTGGGCATCACCTTTGAAAGTAACCGTAACTGGCTTAAACACATTGTATCTATAGCCACGGCAGCTTTAAAAAGCTTGGATTTCTCTTTCGAGCCAGAAAGTATTTTTCCGCTTCTAATTTATACACTTTATATGTGTCCCAAATCCGACCTCCCTTGGAATATTGTTCCCATATCTGGGGCATGGCGTCCCCCACAACCCTAAGCATTCTTGATTCTATTTAAAGAAGAGCTGTTCGTCTCATTAATGATCCTTCACTTACAGAAAGGCTTCCCACTCTTGCCCATCGTCGGGCTGTGGGGGATATATCGCTTTTTATAGGTACTTCCATGGCTTCTGCTCTGAAGAATTGTTCAGTATAGTTCCTCCACTCACGGTTCCCAACAGAGAAACTCGTGGTTCCGCGCGTATGCATCCCTATCCGGTCCAACTGGACAGGCCCCGAACTTCTCACTTTGTTCGTTCTTTTATCCCTAGAGTTTCTAGATTGTGGAACCTGCTGCCCGCGGAGGTCTTTCCTTCCCCCAAATCTTCAAGTATTTAAGTCCCGTGTCAACAAACTCCCTCTTACCTCGCTGAAGACACCCACGGTACGTTAGTATTTAGGCTTTAAGCCTTCGTGGTTTGTCCAAAGATAAAAAAATGTTTTTGTTGTTTTTAAAAAGAAAATACAGTAAAGTGTAATAGTGTTTTACATCCAGGGCCGTATTAAGGGTATGAGGCGCCCTAGGCTAGAATGCCCAGAGCGCCTATTTTCGTACAAAGAAAAAAATTTTGAAGAGAAAAAAAAAAAAGGTCATTCTCTCCTTTTCGCCTCTAACCAGAACTAACCAGAAAGATTAGTTCTAATCCCCACCCGACCTAAACTTTTTAGAAATTTCCCTGTGTAGCGCCTATTACTCCCCTATCTGGCGCCTTTTTTTTCATGGCGCCCTAGGCTGTAGCCTAGTCAGCCTAATGGATAATACGGCACTGTTTACATCGTTGAATTCGCTTTAAAATATTGCATTTGGACATATTATGAAAGTGATACGGTCCTATTTAGGTTTTTCAGCTAGGATAAAAAAACTTAAAAATAAAGTTTAAAGCCCTCTAGTAAAAAAGTTTAAAAAGATAAAATCGAGTCGTATTTTTATGAAAGTAAGTAAAGTATGAGGAGTGATCTTAGAATGATCATGGCACTCTAGATGTAAAATAAAAATTTAATTTAAAAATAAAACTTGACCAAAATTTGTTTTAAAAATATTGTATTTCGACTAAAACGGACCTAAAGAATCTAAAAAACAAAAAATATAGAGGTTGTCTCATTTAAAAATCAAAACGGTAAAACCGGAAGTCGTAAAAGTCTATTGTATAAACCTCAAAATGACTTTTCGTTAGTCTAATAACCGTACCAAATCTCGTCAGTATCGATAAAGTAATAAAAAAATGGCAGCCGGAAAGTGATCTCGTGGGCACCCGGTATAGATATGCAAAAAAATGCCAAACTGAAGAATTTAAAAAACATAGCATATTTTCTTTATAAGTGGTATTCGAAACGGAACGCGTTTTAGTAATATGAAGTTAATAATACTATTGTTGCATACTTAAGAGTACCCTTATAAAAGATGTCACTTTAAACCGCTTGAAGAACGAATAAAAAAACAATAAAATGTAGAAATTACAACAATAAATAATAGTTAAGGATTTCTTTCTGTTAAAATTAATAAAAAAGTGACTAATAAAAACTTGAATTGATTTCGCGCTTAGACAAATAAAATCTGATTGACCCATATACCTAAATATTATAAGTACTTAGTCAATACAACATAATTATGTATTGGTATATGGGTTAAGTCCTTCTTATTATTTGATTTTTAAGACTAGAAAATCGCTACATTTAGAGTAATGCCCTTAAAAACACCTAGCCCACCTGTAGACAAGAAATAATGTTTAATGTAGGTATACCTAAAGTTCCCATAAAAGGTAACATGGCGAGTATTTTAATACTGGTGAAACAACTGGTTTCGTAACCCAAGTAAGACACATCTTAGAATTAAACCAAGAAAATCTCACGCTTATAACAGAAATAATTAAGGGCGTTAAAACGTAATCATATTAAATTGCACAAGCACATTTTTTTAAAGATGTGTGCCGTCCTTTTTAACTTAAAAAAAAATTCGTTAAAGAGATTAAAAAAAATCGTTAAAGAGATTTAAATATTGTAATCGTGAAAAATTATCATTGAAAATGTCATCAAATCTGTATGTTTTTGGATGCCTACGCGGGCATAGCCAGGGTTTTGCTTAGGGGAGGCAGGCAAAAAAAACTTTCAGGGATTTTTTGAAAGGTGGTTCCCGGCTTTATTTTTTTTACCTTTTAAGGTAGAAAGAAAAATACATTTTCATATATTGATGTTTAACAAAAATATGCATCGGTTGATCTATTCGCTTGTTTTCTACATATTACTTCCGGTTTAACCGAGAACGAGTACCTATTACCAATATATTTTATATTATTTCGATTTTATATGACATTCTAAAAACTATGACATCTCACATGTTATATATTAATACTTCTGCTTTCAAATTTTTTAATAACAATGTAGTGCAGTGATTAAGCTTAAACGGATAATTTTAGGTCAAGTAGCCACGAAAAATGTAATAAGTATTCTTTTGTCTTTAACTACTTCTTTGGGCGAGGTAATATTGCGAAATTCTATTTATGGACATAATTCCTTTTTTTTAATGAAACGCGGATGGCTCGTTAGCATTCATTATCTTGAAAAATAATTTTATGCCAAAGAATTTAGTAGGTACCAGAAAAGCGGTATTCCCTGAAATATTTTTTTTTAGATAAATGGTTTTAAAGTTTTCATTGTTAAGGTAAATACATAGGAAATGCTTTAGTTTGCTTGAACGAAAATTACTTTTAAGCTAATATTTTCTCTGCCAATTACGCAGCTGAAAATATGTATATTTTCCTATTTACACCTGTTCTTAGTACAAAACTCAGGTGATGGTCGACTTTAGGGTCAGTTAAATTGCATTAAAAAAAATGTTTTTCATTTAAAAGTACATACTTTAACTAGTATATTTAAAGAAAAAAATTGGGAAAAATTCAATATTTTCAGAATTATTTTATATTAAAAGAGGTCATAAAATTCTCGCTTTTGTTGCGTCGAATTATTGCAACTCGTTGATATTTTGGACGTTTCATACCGGCTTTGTCAGATTGTGCAAATATTTTTAGAATTAATCTAAATTTTAGGTTACTTAAAAAATCTAATTTTTCGTAACACTCTTTTTGTTGCCTCCAAATTGCAAGTAATAGTTTTAGAATTGGGCAGGCCTAATACTACCTAGAACTAACCTTAATTCCACTATATTCTCCCTTCTTTTCGCATACAATTCTACAAAAGAAGGAGGAAAAGCACCGGAACCGGTAATTTGATTGGGTGGAAGCGCCACAGACGGTCATGCAAAACTGTCGCATTGGAGGAGTCATGGTTAGTTCACACACAAGAGTATTTAATTTTTTTCTTTAAAACTAAGCAAAATTCTTAATATAAAGGGACAATTATTTTTATGGATTTGGCTACTTCAAATAAAATATAAAAATACACGAAACGCAGTGGCGTTTATTTTTTTGCAGAAATATTTAATTAGGTGTCACTAAAGACGCCACAGGACCAACAATATTCAATCGAGGTAGGTTTAAATTTGTCCCTTAATACTACAAATAACACTGCCAAATTTTATTAAAATCGGTTAAGGGATTAAAACTAAGATTTAGAAAAAATAACTCCCCGTGTCTTAGAAACAATTTATTTCCAGACCTATGTTTATGTGAACTTTTTACAGAAAAATAAGATCCTAAATAAGCCTTATTTTTTTTTACCGCAATAAGGAAACACCATGTATATTTTTAACGTATTTATCGGTGCGATGTCCTTAATTATAGGCATAAAGTAAACATCTACACAAAAAAATATAAATGATATAGGAGTGGCTGTATGCACGTGGATAAATATGAATTTTCTACACACCAACTTTAATATAATTTCAAATATCCCGCGTCTGATACAGTTTGAATTTTGACATTTGTCATACTCCATTTTGTCTACCCTTCAAAGACAGCATGGTCTTGTTCAGAACTTGATTGATCAGATTTTATTTTATTTTATTTTAATATAAGTTTTAATATTTGTAACATGTGAAACTGATTGTCTATTTTACTACACTATGTGTTCCTTTTGTTGCCAAATCTCTTGTGCAAATCTTGACAAGTAAGTAAAAAATCTAGGTTTTACCTTTTGTCTCAATAAAATAGTTAACTTTTAATTTTTAATAATTTTAATTCTAATTTTACATTCATTTAAAGGTTTTGCAATTTTAAAGTACAACGATTCCTTAGAACATTAGTTTACCTGGGGTGGTTTGCTTTAAAATTGTCCAAACCTAACTTTTATAAAAAAAATCGAAAAATATTCAAATTATAAGTCATTACAAAAAATGTTTGCTTACTTTCAGGAGGCACTGATGATGGCCTTAGGCCGAAAGCGCTTTGCCACGCTATTTAATAAAATTTTGCACGAAATACAAACTTTGTTTGACTTCATATTTATCCACGTGCATACAGCCACTCCTATATCATTTAACCTCGCTGCAGTATGGCAGAAATGGCTGAAAAGTACGGGAGATTGTCAACTAGAAGGGCCACCTTGGCGGTAGACATATGGTTTCTGAACAATTGCTTACAAGAAAACTTTGTTTGACTTTATAAAAAATATAAGTTGTTTTGACCATGTCTTAAGGGGGCTGTCCCCTGCCGATACCTGGCTATGCCCATGGATGCCTAGAATTTAAAGATTCACATTTATGTCATTTTGTCTGTAAAGCTGTCTTGGAACTTCTGGAAAAAAATAGTTTTCTGAAAATATACAGGGTGTCTCGTAATTAATTGAACATAGGTTAATGTAGGATACCTGACATGAAAATAAAGCGTTTGAGCTCAATATCACTTAGCAAAATGTTATTGGTTTTCGTTCTACAGGGTGTTAAAACTAATTTTTACCAGACATTTAGTAAAATATCTCGAAATCCAGTGGACAGATAAAAGTGAAATTTGGTGTACTTTACTATTTGAGATGACAAACACGAATGTGATATCTTTTTTGCCATTGCCACTAGATGGCACCACATACTATAACATTGATTGATTAAAATAATCAAAACTTTTTGACCTCGCTGTTTGCATTTGGGAGTAGAAATAATAAAACAGTATTTAATTTTAGTCAAAAAAGGTTTACTTTGATCTCCAAAAAGTAGACCGTTTTCGAAATAAACGACTTTTTTGTTAAATACCCGTCAGAAATTGTCGCAAAAGATTGTGGAAGGGGGTCAATATCATCAGGGCCCAAGAATAATCATTATTTGGAGTCAGGCAAAATTTAAATAAAAAAATTAGATAATTTATCCTTGTGGATGGTGAACATTTTGTACATATATTAAAATCAATAGCCTATTCTAACTTTATCGTTGTTAATTAAATTTTGAGTGTTCCTGCACAACCTAATAAAAAAGTCGTTTATTTCGAAAACGGTCTACTTTTTAGAGATTAAAGAAATATACCTTTTTTGACTAAAATTAAATGCTGTTTTATTATTTCCACTCGAAAATGTGCATATAAGGAGGTCAAAAAAGTGTTATGACCATTTTAATCAATCAATGTTATTGTATGTGGCGCCATCTAGTGGTGATGGCAAAATAGATATCATATTCGTGTTCGCCATCCCAAATAGTAAAAGTACACCCAATTTCATTTTATTCTGTCTACTAGATTCCAAGATATTTCACTAAATGATTGGTAAAAATTAGTTTTAACACCCTGTAGAACGAAAACCAATAACATTTTGCTAAGCGATATTGAGCTCAAACGCTTTATTTTCATGTAAGGTATCCTACATTAACCTATGTCCAATTAATTACGGGACACCCTGTATAATATAAGATATAATCACTATGAGCTCTAATTGTAATTCTTATCGCGTAAAAATAAAATCACCACTGATAGTGTACTATTAGGAATATCAAATAAGCAAAACGTGTTTATTGGTTCTTTTTTAAAAAGGACAAAAAATTCAGTGGATTAATTTTACAAAACCGTGTAAAAACTTAACTAAATTATGTGTAAAATTTAACTAAATTATTTCTAAAACAAAAATAATTGTCTCTTTATCACTTGTCTATCTACCCAATTCTCGTTATTTAAATTAATTTCAATTAATTGTAATCCAGATAATTATCTTACTCACGAGAAATATTTTATTTTTTTAAACTTTTTTTGTTAGTAATTGTTTGTCCTTAGCAATAATATCCCAAGTTTATGCGTATAGATTAATTAAGAATTGCCCTATATACACGTCGAGCCACTTCAACATTTTCTGGGTTTGCGAATAGTCCCTGGGCCAGTAACGAAATTGACTTCATAATAATAACACTTTTAATACCTTTATTCGTGGGGTTTCTTTTGACGAGTCCACCACGAATATTCATACCGCCATATATTGAAGCGGCGCTTTAGCCCAGATTGTCAATGTTAAATGTCTCGAGTGTCGGACTGGACTAACGCGTCACGTTTTTTGTCGGACAAGTTTACCACAATATTTTACATGCAATTTTTAAACATTGTGCCAAAACATCGTAAGTGTTACAGTCACGAAACCAAAAGACCCGCATGGACATGTTTGGGGTATCGGATTGGCCGGGTCGCGTTTTATGAATTCCTACTACGCTACAACACCCTAGCGTGCTGAAATGCCGGAGGATTTAATGTAAGTTTTTATTTTGGAACACTATAAAATTACTACTACGCGCCAGCACAAATATCGCATAGGAATTCATAAAGTAAAAACGCAGAAATCAGCCCTATAATTGTTACGCATGTTGTAACCTGGGATATTTTAAGTACAAACAAATTTGTTTTTATATTTGTAATTCATACTGCATGGCAACAGGAGACGCTTCGCCCACGCCTTAAATCTTTTACTTTTACCGCCTTATTGCATTTAATTGAATTATACGGTTGTTTTTCTTTAGTTTTATGTGGATTTTAAACGGTTTATAACCCAAAGGTAGTGCGTCAATGTTTGTTTTTTAAATAAAAAGTTTACAGTATGACTTTTTTTCATTTAATTTTTCCTTTTGAAATGGCGCCTAGTTGTGAGTTTGACATTTTTATCTGTCATTTCCTGTCGAAAATTTGGTTTATGTTGTCTCACTAAAGTCCTTAATTTTTTCATGAAAAATACCAAAACAATTCAAAAGTTAGGAGATGAGGTCCTGAATTTAGATCAAGCACTGTATAATGTTTTGTCAGATCTTTTTGGCTTTGCTAACATCATTTTGTAATATCTCGTTATCAAATTTAAATTTAAAGTTAAAATATTTATTAGCCTAATAAATAATAAATATATTAAATACCTGCTAGTCAAGGAACAAAACAAATAAAAAAATAATAGCTTAATAGCTAGTCAATAAAAATGTACAATTACAGAACTCAAAGTTTAATTTTAATATTTTTAAAAATAAAATAGTCTTTTTAAATGAAACCGATTACGTAATAACAAAATTCTTAAAAAGAACTTATAGACTATGACTTTTTTAAAAATGGTTATGTATTAATTATCTCACTGTATTTGTGCTGTTTGATTCACTTTGACTGATTTGTAATGCTTTTGGGCACAGACCTTTTGTTACCAGCTTAAATTTCATTCGTAATAAAATTATGCTTTTGCATGCTTTAAATTTCTTCCAAACTGTAGCACAAAATTTACGTATAGTTTAGAGTGATGAAGGGAGGTGATACTGTTCGTATTTGCTCACTGCGTTTCAACTCCATGAAGGCGCTGACACGCAGTAGGAATTTACAAACCGCTTATGATTTGCATGCTTTTAAATTCCTCCCAGACTGCAGCACCAAACTCACGTAGGGTTTAAAGAGGTAAATAAAGGTGATACTGTTCGTATTTGCTACTGCGTTTCAACTCCATGAAGGTGCTGACACGCAGTAGGAATTCATAAATCGCGGCCGGGTCTCGAAACTGCAACCCTTACGATTTTCGGCACAATGTTCATAAAAATTGCATGTAAAACATTGTGGTGAACTTGACCGACAAAAAAGTGCCGCCTTTGCCCAGTTCGACACTAGAAACATTTGACAGGCTGGGTTAAAGCGCCGCTTCCATATATATGGCGGCATGTATATTCGTGGTAGACTCGTTAAAAGGAACCCCCTAAAAAGGTTTTAAAAGTGTTATTATCATGAAGTTAATTTCATTACTCGCCCAGAAACTAGAATGCGTGGAATGGAGACGGTTTCTAGCAGCAACGTCAAAGCCAGACTAACAAGTCAACCTATCGTTCTAAGGTTTGCAATTGAGCGTTTCTCTGTCTAATCTCTACCTGTTAGTGTTCAACCTACAAAAACTCTAAAGGCATCAAGCTGGCACGACGTGGGTAAAAATTCTGTTCTTTTTTTATAGAGAACCGGTATGTATATTCTTTACTGCAAATATAAATGACTTGCAATATAAAAGTTAACATCTATAGCTACAAGTAATATGGATAGCTTAAGTCAGCTGTGTATACTTTTCATAAAATTGGAAACAACTTTGGCTTCGGTTTTTTTTCTTTACTTTATCCAGAGACAAGAATAATTAAGGAACATATAATCTAAGCAATTTTTTATACGCCTATAATATTATTAAAGTAGTTTTTATTGTTTTAGGTACATATAAGGTGTTACTGAGTGAAGACCTACTTTAAGCAACGGTATGGTAAAGTAGACAAAATGCTGTTGTAGACAAAAAAAATGGATTGTTTTTTCATAGTTACTATAGATTAAACCCCGTCGAATTCCGACGGGTTTATAATTAATAAAATGGAAGTGCAACAACAAAACAAAATAAAACAAAACGCATCAATGAGACATGAAACCCCGAAGATGCAATATGCCACGTAAGGGAAATACCGCTCATATAAGTTTATTACATAAAGCTTTAATATTGGTTACCCCCTGTACCATCGTACATCGTGCCGAATAATGCAAGTGCTGCGCGATCTCAGTTGCATGCAATATTTTGGGCAATTCTTGCAGCAGTATTTATGTTTTGTTTGACCGTCTGTAGCGCTTAAAACCAATCAAATTACCGGTCCTGTGCTTTTTACTGTGGTATACCAAAGATGACGTGACGTCTCTATTTTGTTATCCAAAATTAATTAGTAGGTTTTTAACCAAACAACGTGGGTACCGAATCGAAATCGCTTATAATTAAGCGACATATACAATAGGCAACTCACAATACATTTTGCTTGTTGCAGGGTTGACGACCTGTCCAAAATATTAATACCATATATTTTGATTTAAAAAAAAGTAAATAAAAGATTAAAACGAGTAGTCATGAGGCGTCTCGGCAATCAGATGATCATTTTACACAAAAAATCATGTAAAACGGTACAGTAAAAGTCTTTAACGAAGTGCATGAGAATTATTATAGACTATTGTATGGAAATTTTTTTTTTTAGGCGTGCTTGTGGCTGCTCCGGCTGTATCGGCAGCGTCGATCTCCGGAGTTAAGCAGTGAAGTGCGCGCCCATAACTTGGATGGGTGACCGGGCCGTTGTCGGTTTTGGGCAACGGCACACGGTGTTCTGCTCGGGGGTCAACGAACGGACCGAGCAACAACCATCCAAGTTATGGAATGAATGGTGTGTGAATGGGAAGGAGTAGGGGTCAAGGTACAATAAGCCTTCAGGCTGCAGTGCACCACCTTGGAGGGCGGTCGTCGGACCTGGGTGGGATGACCCCGAAAGGGCGAAAAAAATGGCAAAGTTTAATTTATTTTAGGTTTTGTACTTTAAAATGCAAAAGGTACGAGATAACTCCTTATTGTTTTAATTTGTTTTAAAATGTCATTTTTTTAAGTAATAATACTAATTAGTACTAAATAATCATAATAATTTTTTCGAAAGAAGTTGGAATCTTCATAAACAAGTTATTTTCGATGGGTTAACTTCTAATAAAGATATAGTTTAAAATATAAAAAGAGAGATTTTCCTTTAATCCTGCCAGTTTTCAATGGCAAGGCGCGAATTGAAACGCGAATAGCGCTTCAGAGGTGTCGCGACAAAGAAGACGTGCTACACGCGCTGCGTGTTGATCCGCATATTGTGACGCATGTCGCGCGGCCAACCGCCTTGAAAAGTATCTCATACTCGAACAAAACAATTCTTATTATTAAACTTAAGTAATTAATCATGGAATCAGATGCTTTTGAAGAGGATGTATTGTTCAATTTTTTGGTAAAAAACAAGTTTAAATCACCTAATAAGTATATCAGACAGAAAATGAAGTGGAATCTTTCTAACTACAATTATAAGATGAATGCTGCTGATTTTACTTAGAAAAAACAATTAAACTATATTTTTTCGAAAAAAGGTACGCGACGCGACGCGAGATACTGTACCACTACCACAAAATGGATGCGTGTGTTATATAAAATAGAAAAAAGCAATAAGTTTCTTCTATTTAAATGTCGCAAGATATCACAACTTAAAGATAACAACGTTAATTTTATTAATTACAAATAGAATAAGCATATATTTACACTAAAATAATAGGACAAACACAGAAAGCATTAGATTATAAATAAAATAACACGGTGTAGCAGTGGCAGAAAAAAAATACCGTAAATGTTTTGTTTAGCTGATGTTGGCGACACCAGTTAGTTATTAGAATTCACTAAAATGATTTTTAGGAATTTATTAGCAAATAAATTGAGGTGCAGTGTTAAGTGGGCTTTACAGCTGTTTGCAAAGTGCGAATAAGCATCACAAGAATTCTTGCAGTAATTTTAGTGAAATTTATTGATTGAATGTATTACACAGAAATGAATTTATTATGAAATTTTGGTAATATGTGATTTTAGCTATAAATTTTGTTAGGATTCTAAGTTATACTTGACTGTCGAGACAGGAAAGTCATCTGATCACCGTTCGTTTGTTTTCTAGCGAATGAATATATGTCGTAGTTTACGGCAAATGAAAAAATAATTATCGAATGAGTTTCTCTATTTCTTATTGCTATGGTATCATAGGTCAATGCGTTTTTTAAAAGTTTTATAAGAGTAATAATTTATTATTTATATCCATCTAATTATGATTTCCTTAAAATTTAATTAACTCAATCACATAAACGTTTTTCATTAAAGACGAACAAACTTTACTCGACATTACTTTTCCTATTTCTCAAATGTCTTTTGTCAGTTGGAGACGAATTAAATCCGGCGTGGTCGGTATAGAAAACAAAATCGAAAGTCCGTTTAAAACTTCAGTAGGCAGCAAAAGCTGTGATGCAACAGCGCCGACCGAGTCAACAATCGAGAGTCAAAAGACCCGTTTCTGCTGGTCTTGTTCTTGTAAAGCGGTTGCTTCTATGTTTCGAGTTTGTTGTCGTTCGGTGGTTTCGGTTGAGGACAAATTGAATGGATGGGTCTGAATTATGATTTTATACATTTTAGGCCGTTTTACCACTGGCGACTTTTTAAAGTTGATATGGCCCACAAAAAGTGGTTGGTGCGTGTGGTCTACTGTCGCCAGCTTGTAGTTCCGTTTCCAACAATGCTAAAATTTTACTCCTTTTTACACGGTCGTTTTAACAACAACTATTAAATTTCTATCTCTGTCAGTCGCCGATTTCGTCCACTGTCCACGATTGCAAAATGCGGTAAACAAAGAGTTAAAAATAAAAAAATAAAACTTTTTTTTTAATTTTTAACACCCCGTAGTTCCAAAAATTAAGACGTTTAGGACATATGTTTATATGAAGTTTTTTTCTTATTTTTTTGTTGTAGAATCGATTGGTTAGGTTTTCGGTTGAGTTAATGGACCTGTATGTATGTAGGTAATTTGAATTAAATTGATGAAAATACTGATTTCTATTGGTGCCTAAACGGTGAGGATTATCGACTTTAATAAAGAGTACCTTATTTTTTAGGTTTTTGATTGTCTATAAAATGGCGCCCCCAGCTTTGCAATATCTGTCAAAATATTAAAGTTATGATGTAATTAAATTTTAAGTTTTAGGTTAAGTGCCCTCTGGCGGTATTTAAAAACGTTCTTTTGTCTTAAAATTTTAAAATCTGCAAAGCTTATTGATTTGTGTGCCAAATATCAATAAACTGGATTGGTTAAGAAATAAATGCAATATGGCGAAAAACCAAAATAAAAATTGAACTTTGACGTCTTGTAACTCGAAAACGAATGGCATTTTGAAAAAAATTACATGAAGCCCTTTTTTCGTCAAGTAGAATCACCCCTTAAGTTTTCTGATCGATTTTTGAATCACCCTGTATGTCCATATGTACAGGGTTATTTATTTGAAAGTGAACAGGGCCTTATTTTTGATCTTTCCTGTACTTTTTTAAAAACGAATATAGCCGTTTTGTGTATCTTTTTTCATAGAATTTAATGATCTAATCAGAAAAATATTTGAAACAAAAACAAAAGAGTTACAACACGAACGACGTATTTTTTAAATGGAATACCCCGTATACTTTAATATCAATGGATAGAGCTTTTTAGGAGGAATCCGGTGACATAGGAGTTGCTGGGCTTATTTCCTGCGGTTCTGATGCAATTGTTTAAAACAATTAATATAAAAATAAAATATCCTATGTGAGACGTTCTCTCGGATGGGATCACTAACGTTATTAATAAAAAGGCTTACACACGGTCAGGGTCAGGCATGCCTTCAAGGGTAGCCTCGAAGGCAAGTCTGCAAGTAAGACTGATACTATGAATTTGCGTAGGAATAAGCCATCAGTTTAGTCAGGTAGGCTTAAAGGCCTGACTGACCGTGGGTATGCCTATTTAAAAAAAATGTTTAACTAATTAAATCAGCCTGTAATCAACCTGTACAATTTACACCAAAATTATACCCAATTGTATAAATATAAATTTTAGTCTTAACTATTTAGTTTTTGTTATCAATCAATCCATTTTTTTCCATTACTACTCAATATTATTCTTTTTATTTATTTATAATTCACCTGTGAAACTACAAGATTTAATGTAAGTTGCATACATTTATTTGATAGGTATTAAAATAAAGCATTTAATTTAATCAAACGCACCTCTTAACTTTATTGTAGTCTGCCATAAAAAAATTAATAGGTACAGGGTATTCCATTTAAGGTAAAAAATACATTGATAATAGCCAGTCGGCAATTAATCAGAGTATAAAAAATCAATTTCATAAAAATAAAATACTTACGTCATATTGGCGGATTTTCTAAATGGCACATCCTATATTTTTTATTCTATTTTTGGATGCTATGGCCAATTCTAGGTGACTTTTTTTAATAAGGGAACTATAAGTGTTAACTGTTTTTGAGTTATTGACGCTTAAACAGTAATTTTTCCGGCTTACATTATTTAATAAAATATACATACATCGTGCCTACTTGAGTTCACACCATATAGAAAACTTTTTTATTATTAATTTTACGAGTATACGAGGTACGTCAAAAAATATTAATTTTGTTCAAGAGAAAAGTGCTTCTATTTTTTGTTATATCTTTTTTATATTTGAAGGGTATTTTTAATATTTCCTTATGTATTATACTTTTCTTTGTTAAAATTTTTGATATTTTGAAAAATAAAGGTACTTTCCTTTTAAGCGAAATTCCTATTTTCTGACATACCTCGTATACCACTGCAAAAAAATATAATATGTGATGATTGCATTTTAGGTTTTAGATTATGCAGAACTTTTTATAAGGAATAATTTTTTACATAAAAATAATAATAAAAAAATTCCTTATGGTGCGAACTTAAGTAGACACGATGTATAAATATCAATATAAAATAGATTAATACAAGTGATCACCTAAACTTCTGTGTCATTGATATTTTAACTTATAATTGGATTTTAGTTTTATAAAATCTATTTGTTTCACTTTCCCGATAGAAAGTATAGCGATTAAAAAACACTTAGCATTGGCCATAGAATCCAGAAATGGAATAATAAATGGGGTGTTTCATTAAAAAAACGCAGCATTTATGACCTAATTCTTTGTTTTTTATGCAATTGTTTCTTCGATTTTCCGAGCTAATATATGTACATCAATTAGCTATCTTAATATTTCAAAAAATACGGAAAAGTCAAAAATCATGTCATTTTTCCTCTTAAATGGAATACTTTGTACATAGTAGCCTGTCAACGGAAATTTGCCTTAACGTTTGGGATAAAATTGAAATTTTTAATGGAGTGAATGATGGTTTTTTATTCAAAACGTCGCATAAATGTAGAGTGTGGTATGTCTTTGGATTTAATATAATAATAAAATTCGAGTTTTTAGATTTAAAACCAATTATCCAGTCTATTTAAAAAAATTGGTCGTTGTGGAATTCAGACTTTTTCCAGGGAGGAGGGAATTTAATATTTTCGAGGGGGGTCCTAAAGTTACCAAAAAAATATTAGTCGCAAAAAAGGTTTTCAAGTGTAAAAACCAAACAAACTTTTTACTTTCGCGCCTATTAACGTGCTGCTAATATCAAAACAGTCGAACATCGGGTTTTCGATTTATTGCAAAAAATACTTTTTTTTTACTGAACACCCTGTATATTACATCATCATTCGAAGGATCTTTCAACGGCTTTAAAAATGTCTACATGTAATATATCCCATTTTTAATAGTTCGGAAATATGGCCATCCTCAAGAATTTAATAGTAAACTGTCATTTTTTAAATAAAACATCCAGTATATTGCTTCACCTTTAAATGGATATTTTAAAGAGCTTTAATAAAAAGCCACATTTGATATACCTATCCCGTACAGCTTTAGAGATGTGGCCATAAAAAAATAGTAGATATAATGTCCATTTTATCTACGACAATAAACTTAGGACTTATACCTTAGAGCTGTAGACAATGAAAATTTTACGTAATTCTCAGATTTCTATGGCCAAAGTTCCAAAAGTAAAAGAGATGGGAATATCAAATGTGGTATTTTCTTAAAACTCTTTAAAATATCTATTTAATGGTGATGCAATATACAGGGTGTTTTGTTTAAAAAATGCCAGTATATTATCTAATTCTTATAGGTCGGACGTATTTTCGAAACTTTTTAAAAAATGTGATATAATATATAGGTTATTCCATTTAAAAAAGTAATTTTTTTGCAATAAATCGAAAACTCGATGTTCATCTCTTTCTCAGTTGGTAGCACGTTAATCAAGGGGAAAAATACTGCGAAAATACAACTTTACCAGTTTCACCGACTTTGTATATGCAATAATAAAGAAGTTAGGAATAGTGCCGACTTAAGTTTGAACACCCTGTACATAACAAATTGTATAATTTAAGATTACATTTAGACTTATTATTAGATAACAAATTTCTCTTCGGGGGGGATGTCCCCGGAGGGACCCCTGAATTCAACGCTGCTAATGGTGATCCTCGAATTTGTAACAGCCTGTATATTATTGAAATTATATTTTTGTAAATGATTAAAGTACAATAAAATGGACACTTGTATTTACATAAGAGCATTGATGGTCCTTTCGGTTAAATCGGAAGTTATTTTGAAGTTCTGATATTGCAAAGAAATGGCAATTTATACTTATATTATACTGTAATTTGTTAAATACTATTTTTAAAAACCAAGAAAAAAACTGAGCAATAAGAACATAATGTGTCACCTTGGTGTCACCTGTGTCACACATAATAATATACCTAAATCTTAAAGTAAAAGGATAAATTTAAAGTTAGAGCCTTAATAGAATTTTTTTCTATACCAAAAAATTGTTACAGTTATTTTGAAAGCAACTTATAAGGAGAATTTTCCTTATTTTATTTTTTTTTTGAATAAGTTATAAATTACCTCAAATATCTTTCGAAATTTATATATAATGGTCCTGTATCAATATAAAAAATTTTAAATGAAGGGCTGATATAGCATTTATTTCTTATTAAATAGTAGACCATGTAAAAAACATTTTATCCCTTAAGGCAAACCATTTTATGCTATTATTGCGACGGAATCCTAAGGCAATGCGTGCAAACAAATGGAAAATTCTTTCTATTTTACTATTATTTGAGTAATAAAAACATCAAGTAAATTATCAAAGCACTGCACCTGTAGCCATAACCTCGAGCTATCTACCGGTTACACCAGACATTATGAAATAATTTTTATTCCCAGAAGCATAGATAATCATCGTTATTCTTGCAACAATTTATTGTAATAACGAAGATAATCTATAAAGAAAGTTCGCTTAAATTCCCTTGAACCTGTTTCTACACAGTAAAAAATAAATAAACAAAACATTGCACGGTTAAACATCAAAAAAATTAAATCGAGGACCTATTTTTCAAGTAAAGATGGGTCCACATTTAATTTATTCTGAAAGCGATGCCGCCAAGTAAACAAAAAATGATAAATTAAAGAAACCCTTTTGCGAACAATGATTTATTGCAGCAAAAAATATTTAACCCGACGAGTTTCTAGTACCACGCCACGTGCCACCGGTTTTATAGTAGGACAGAGGCGTAATAAGAGAATGTTTTGTGAGTAGGTGATTTTTTATTATTTATATAAAAATATGTAATCAGGCTCTGTCCGAGGCTATGTGCATTCAAAAAGGTTTGTTTACTTTATCATTTTTTGTGTACTTGGCGGAATCGCTTTCAGAATGAATTAAATATGGGCCCATCTATATTAACATATTGTAGGCATTGATAATTATTGGCAAAGGTTGCATATTTGACATAAATACTGATTTTAACGGACCTAGGTTTAGTTAGTTTTGTACACTGTCGATAGATGTAATGGAAAATAAGCTAATAAATTTATTCGACATTCCTATTTCTTAAGGGATCTTTATTAGTTTGAAAAGATAAACCTTTAGCTTGTGTGAAAATCTGCATCCCCAGATTGGACAAAGTTTGCAGTGCAAGGAAAATACAAGCAGTAAGAAGTTGTTCCTCATTCATTCTTGTTAAATTTAAAATTATGGTCTCAACTTTTGTGCAGTGTAGTGTTTACTACAAATTGCGATGTATGATACAAAAGGTAAAGAAGCATTGAATTGTAATAACCATTAAAGATGGGTCCACATTTAATTCATTCTGAAAGCGATGCCGCTAAGTACACAAAAAATGATAAAGTAAAGAAACCCTTTTGTGAACAATGATTTATTGCAGCAAAAAATATTTAACCCGACGAGTTTTTAGTACCACGCTACGTGCCACCGGTTTTATAGTAGGACAGAGGCGAAATAAGAGAATGTTTTGTAAGTAGGTTATACGTGCTTAGGAATGTATTTTTATTATTTATCTAAAAATATGTAACCAGGCTCTGTCCTAGGCTATGTGCATTCAAAAAGGTTTTTTACTTTATCATTTTTGTGTACTTGGCGGCATCGCTTTCAGAATGAATTAAATATGGACCTATCTTTACTTGTTTGCGATCAAGGTTTAATGAATTTATTGGCAAAGTTTTCAAAACTTTTACTGTCGATTGCACATGGCGCTTCCCACACTGAAATCCCTAATTATTTTATTATATTTTTTAAAAATTATTTATAGCGTGCTAAATATACACATTAGGGCAAAGCAATGGTTTGTACAAAAAATAAATTTATTTTTTAGCTTGTGTACAGCATCATTGCATTTTAGTTTATAAAATATATCAACGCCCTTTTTTAATAAATAGTTTAAAAAAGCGTGCATTTAAATTTTAATCAGAAATAAATATTGTCAAGAAAAAATATTGGACTAGTAAGGTGTATTAGTAATTTATGTATCAAGTGCATAAAGTGGTACTTTTTTTATTTATTCATAGCGTGCTAAATATACACATTAGGGCAAAGCAATGGTTTGTGCAAAAAATAAATCTATTTTTTAGCTTGTGTACAGCATCATTGCATTTTAGTTTATAAAATATATCAACGCCCTTTTTTAATAAAAGGTTAAAAAAAGAGTGCATTTAAATTTTAATCAGAAATAAATATTGTCAAGAAAAAATATTGGACTAGTAGGTATATTAGTAATTTATGTATCAAGTGCATAAAGTGGTACTTTAGAATGGGAAGTTTTTAGCACGAGCCGTCAGGCAAGTGCGGCAACCCTATGAGTAAGAAAGACACTTTATGCATGTGTTGCATATGATATTTTTCTACAACCGTTATAAAACCCAAATTATTATTTTATAGATATTTTATTTATTTATGTAGCACGGCCATTATAAACAAAAATCATAGCCGCCTTTTGGTAAAAACACAGTTATTCTCTTCATAACCACATATGGACCTACATATGTATTTTTAGATTTGGAAAATTTTATGTATTTTCTTTTTGTATAAGTAATACCAAAACAGTATAAATTCCTTTTTAATTTCTAAGCAGTTACCTATTGACTTTAACTTTCAAAAAATATCTAATAAATTTATTCGCAAACTGTCAAATGTTTAATAAAGTGACACATGAACTAAAGGAAATAATGGCGAAATCAAAGGTAACCTGACCTAGTTGTTGTCGCGTTTGCTGTCAAATTGCATAAATTCATAATTAAATAAATTGTAGTAGGCATGGAAACAAAACACTAATTCTAAGTGGGGAAAAGGACGTCAAACTGTTTTAAAAAGTAACTTTTTACCACTTTATGTAGTGTACTAAAACGGTGGACTTTACCTTCATGTTGGCGATTAAAAAACAACACTTTTTTTAACGGTTATAAAAAAATAAATTATTTATGGTCTCCATCCTATAAGTTCAGTAACCTGTAAAATGTTGATTTTTTGTTTGTCTTATAATATATTAGTATAGTCCTTTAAGAACACGTACCCAAAATTTTAGAACATAATTTTCAGTATTTCCTATACAGAGTCGGTAAGTCACTATAATCAGTGAATTTTTATATATAACTATTCAAACTTTCATAGTTTTTTAAATATTTCTCAAAACTACATTTTTAAATTGGCGGACACGATAACTCTAACCAATCTTTCTGAAATTTTGCACCCATCTTTTCAATAATAGTACTTTCAATGTGAAAGTACAAAATTCAGAAATTAAACAAAAAAATTTTTTAAAGCAATAACGATAAAAAATTGAGCCAAAAAGCCATTTAATTTTTTTCAAGCATTGTATTCCTCAAATTTATTTTTAAAACTTTTTTTAGATTTACCGACAAATTATGACATTAGTAAACCCAAAAATGTTTTTAAATTTTCAAACCACCAGAACCAATGCTAGAGTGCCCGCCGATTAAGAAGTCTCTCTCCCACCTTCCTAAAGAATTTAGCGTACAATCGCCATTTTGAATAATTAAAATGAAAAAAAAATCTTATATTATGTTGTTATTTAAGTATTTTTGTATATTTATTTTAATATATGAGAGACTCTTTCATTTAAAAAAAAAAATATGAAAATAAATGAAAAGTTAATCATTTAAAGGTATTTTTCTTAATATCCTAAAAACTGACAAAGCTTTAATTACCAAATTTAGTATCTAAGATATCTTAGACATGTGAAATTGAATGATGATATTGGAACTGTTGGGAGATTTCCCGGTTTTGCGCTACAAGTAGCTATTTTGATTTTTTAAATGGAATGCCTTAAAGGTCCACAAAATAAAAAAATGCAACCTGTGCGACAAACTACTTGTTTAAAGTTATAAATCAAATATTTTTTAAATCAAACTTTGTAAAATTAAACTTTTATAATATAACACACTAACATTATTTTTGCTCACTATATCAGCTCTACGACATCACCATTGCAGACGGTATATTTATTAATTAATAAAAAGTAATAATATTTGCTTAATAATACCTGTGTTTACCGTCGTGAATAATCCGCAATTTAATAATGCCGAATCCCGAAAATGGCTCTTTTGACGTGTTCCAGAAAAATCGTAATTAAAACAGGCCGTTGAACAAACAATTCGAAAAACGGATACCTATGTGTTTTAACAGCCGAGTCATATCTACCAATATTTGAATTGCATGAAACAATTTCAGATTTTACTTTAAAGAGTTTTTTTTTGCAAAGCATTAGCCAAACAAATTTGTTTTTATTTAAATTTTGTTGAAGTTTTGATAGTAATACTTCAACAGTTTGAGAATTCGTTAGCCCTAAAGGATTATTTATTTGCATTATCCACCATTTTTTTGTTAGTTTTTAATAAAAAATCAAAAGTTTTGCAGTATTGAAAGTACACAATTTGACATTGAAAATAATATTCACGATAATTTAAAAAAATAATATGAAAGTTTGAGCCCTTAATATTAATATAAAAAAAGAAAATATCATCTCGACTAACAGTTTTATAACTTAAATTTCCTACAAAAAGTTTTCATATAATCAGTTTTTGAACATTGAACTGTTTTTCCAATTTTGCTTTTTGAGTTTGGCTTTTTGTTACTAATACAAATGTTAATATTTAAATTAAACCAATACAAATTTTTAAAAACAATTTGATGCGCTATAAAAAAGGTCACTTAACATTTTCAAGAAATTCACTCCTTTAAAAGTTATTCGACGCAAAAAATTCGACTAACTACTTCAACGTCAAGTGACTTTTAAAGAAGTGAATTTATTAAAAAATGTTAAAAGCCTTTTTGAAGCGCATAAAATATTCTTTAAAAATGTATAATTAATTTATTTTCATACTAATTAATATTTGTGGTAGAAACAAAAATCCAAACTCACAAAACAAAAATGAAAAATTAGTTCGATGTTCAAAATCTCATTTTACACAAAGAGGCTTTTGCGTGGAAAATTTAATTTTCTTTAGGAATATGCGTTGCTACTATTACAATATTTTTTTACCATTATAAATGATATTTTAACAGTAGCTTTTAAAAATAACTTTTTGGCTTGATTTTTGTATACATCAGTATTTGTATTCTTTATAAATTTATTTTTCCATTATTTTATTATTATTTTTAAAGAACATCAAGCATCGCTATACCAACTTTTGCTTTTTTTCTAAATAGCTTGTAGTAAAAATGAATTTTACTTTCTGGCAGTAATATATTTTATTTTCTTTAATAAAGCACTTACATTACGTAATTAAAGTCTTTAATCTAATTAACGAGGAAAAATTCGAAATTTTTTCAAATGTTTTAAATGAATACACTACTAAACATACGGTGCATTTTTGTAATGTCCCCCCTTTAATTTTTAAATCAATTAATTTGAGAAATATAAACTTTGGAATATAAAATTGTTGGATAAAAACTTTTAACGGATGAAAATTGCAGGATGGCGGTGTGCGCCATCATACGATAAATTAAATGGAAACTGGAGACCTTAGAATATAAAGTCAATACCTGTATCTACTACAAAATGGCGATACTATAAAAATTAGTTAGATTTACTTTATAATGTGGTTTTAAGTTCTTTAAAGATCTCTGGTGATTTAATAGCTGTGTATTAGCATTCCGTGATGCTTAATTTAAAAATATATATACAGACTGTCCACGGATACGTTTAACAAGAGGAAAAAATGGAGCAAAAATTTAATTTTTCATAAAAAGTAATTTTAATTAAAAATTTTGCTTGTAACAAGAGAAGGATTCATGAAGAGAAAATGTTGATTGATGTTGTTAACAGGGTTCGTAGAAACTACAAAAAAAAACAGATTTTTCTCCAAGAGTAAACTACCTTTATTTTACATTCTTACGTACATACTTCAAGTAACGTTGTATAATGATGAGTCATAGCATGCTAAGTACGACAATCATCACCTGGCAAGCATCAGCTCTGCAGATCATCACCCTGTATATTTTTGAAGCTTAAAAAATATAAAAAAACTTGGAGCTGTAAACTTGAAATTTTTCTAGCATTTAGTTTATTCATAGTAAGGTTTGACAAAAAATGACAGGCGTTTTCCATGAGCACAAGTACCTGCCAGGCGAACTGAAAGGTGTGGCTTATTTGGATGGCCATATTTCCAAAACTAATAAAGGTAAATAAACCTATTGTGGTCTTTTTATAAAGATCTTTTTAACGGTAATACTGGTGATAATATACAGGGTGGAAAAAAGTTTTTTTAATGGAGCACCCTGTATATTATATTACCATTTTTATATTTATTTTAGGATATTTTATCCTTAAAAGAGCTTTAAGAAAATACCACAATAGGTTCATCTAACTTTATTAGTTTTGGAAATATGGCCATCAATATCAGCCACATCTTTTGGTTCACCTGGCAGGTACTTGTGCTCGCCTGATTTTTTTCAAACCTTACTACTATAAATGAAATAAATCCTAGAAAAATTTTAAGCTTACAGCACCAAGCTTTTTTAAAACTTTCAAAAATATACAGGGTGATGATGTGCAAGGCTGATGCTTGCCAGGTGATGATTGTCGTACTTAGCACGCTATGACTCATCACTATACAAATTTTTAGCCTTACAGGCCCAACGTTACTCGAAGGGTTCACTAGCTCTCCTACTAAAAACAAAGTGCTCTTGATGATTTTTTTATATTTGTAGTTATTATTTACCCCTTTTAATAAAGTAATATTTTGTATTTATCAGTTTTGGACGGACCATCACACAAATTTTATTTTCATTTGTCCTCTTGTAACACCCATCTTGGGACACACTGTAAATAAATACCCATTTACTTTTTATTAGCCGCAAACCCGCTTTAGATTAAATTATCCCAATTTTTCAAAGACAGACTCACCGCCGTAATCTACAAGTTGCGAGGTCGTACGCTAAAATCATCCTTTTATGTGCCTTTAGGCCGCCATTGTCCGGCCTCGCTTGTTCAATTTAACCCCGCGTGTAACATTCAGCATGACCCTTTTGGGCCCCGTACACTCTATTCGCTATTTAGTATTCAGCAAATTATTGGGCTGTCGTACATCAGAGTGGTTGTGACGGTTTGCCCTTATTTATTCATGATGCGTTGCCAGTGACAGCCCTTCATAACATATCACTGGATTGTCTTCTTCCTTCAATGGACCATTGAAATTTCTAATCTCGGTTGTTAGATTTGATTTTCAATGTGTCGGTTATCACTGTTGGCACGCATTAAATTAATAATTCTATAGCCCATAAACATTAACACGATATTTCCATTTGCTATCTACTTCAGTATTGTCAGGTATTGTAGAAGGTAATTTAGGGGTAAAGCAGCTAGTAAACGAACCCATTTTTGTATTTAACACGTTTGTAAAATACGAAAATCTAATCGCACAACAATCGCAGACCTTCATTCAAGTTTTGTCAAATTTTCGTTTATTTACCAATTTTTTTAACCTGTTTAAAGGTCGGACCACACCTAACCGCAACGAGCCCGTGGCCGTGCGTTTCCCTGGTGAAATGTAGGGAGATGCGGTGCAAAGAGTCGTATTTATTCAAACTGCAGTAATATGAGTCAATTATACCACGCTTTAAATTATACCTGATAGTAAAAAAAACCTTTAGAAATAAGGTGACACAATTTTAAAGTTTGGCCACACACAATCACACCGAAGCCTGCACCGTAGCACGGCCATGCCTCGGTTTTGAAATGTACCGTTATAATCAAATGCCGTAGGCCGACTATATCGAACACCGCATTTTAACAGGTAAACAAAAATCACCGTCCAACCAACGGTTGTACGTCACGTCGCATCAGCTGAGACGCATTTTTAAAAAACGAACTTGTGATGTTTATAGGTCATTTGATTTCTCGAAATATTAATTTAAAAAAACTTATTAAAACTAAAAATAATAATGTATTTATAAGTTTTACTCAGAGAGTTATTTACAAGATGTAACAATAAAATTAATTTTACATTTTTTAATACTTATTAAATCACTTTTTCTTGTATTGTTTGTTTACAACAATCAACTCTTAAACACTAACTTTTAATTTTTATACGTAATAAACTAAAATTAAAAGTGACGCCCGGTAAATTCAAAGCTTGGTTCGGGAAACATCGGAGCTATCCGATCCACGTATGATTTCATTGTCTGGACATGTATCAGTCCGTACGAGACACGGTCGTACGCTGCTACGTTACGGGTCTTGTGGGACATCGGTGCGGTTATGTGTGGCCAAACTTTTACTTGTACTACACTCAAACCTTGGATAAAAAGAAACAAAGATAAGTAGAAAATTCTGCTTTATTTAAACAAAGAGATATATACTTTATCTAAAACTAAATCCATTGCACGTTACGAACCTGCAAATATGCCCTGTTGCCAAGTTGTCATGAAAATCTGAGTTTTGTTAAAAAGAACAAAGTATTTTTCGGTTAAAGAATTTGTTGTGAAATCTTCTTACTATTTTTATACATCTCGTATATGACATTATAAATGGCACTAGTATCCAGTGCATTCGTATCTATTACTCTCCTAACAAAACGATGTTTTTTGAAAGGCGCAGCACTAATCGTGAAAATGTTTAAATTCAGTGCTGCAGCAACACGCTACAAAAAGAACAACTGAGGAGGTGATTTGCAAACCGCAGTTTTTGACAAAATCAACAAAACCGAGTTATGTATGGAATATTATATTTTAAATAGTGTTCCATGGCCAAATTAAAGATTTTTTTAGGTAACTGTATTCATTCTATTCCAACTTCTTAAAAATGTTTGACATTTTATTCAAGTGCGCAACAAAAACCTGTTTTTCTTAAAATAATCCCTTATGCTAAAAACTGCGGTTTGCAGACGTCCTCAACTACCTAATATTGATACTTACTTCTCTTACTGCAGCTACAGGCAACAAAGGTCCATTATTTTTGCGTTCTTGCTCAAAATAGCCTATAAAAGAAGCAACAAGCCCCTTGCATCTACTGTTTAAGTGCTTCGGCATTTTTATTTATGTATGTTAAAAGAACAGATTCAAATCACTACGGACACAAAATTTAAACTTTTGAAAAGGTTTGAAACTAAGAACGTAAATACGTTTAAAAAATGCGGTAAATAAACCAAAGAATTAAGAAACTAATGAATAAACAAACAATGAAATCAATCGAATTAACGTCAAAAAGCACTGTCAACGTGACAACATTGTATAATTAGCACTGGCGTAACTACGAGGGGCCTGGGGGCCAGGCCCCCGCCTCCAGGAAAATATGCCTATATGGTATTTGTGTACATATTACGTATTAACAGCGTCCGGCCCCTCTCAGGGTTTTACCAGACTCCTCTAGGCCACCTCCAGGTTGAATGGCTAGTTACGCCTATGATGATTAGGTGTCAAAATAACCAATATGATAGGTTAAAATGCACTAATATGATAGATATTCATGTAATGATGGAGCGTACCTATTATATATATATATATATATATATATATATATATATATATATATATATCTTTCTAATGTATATGGCTAAAAAGAAATAACAAAATCAAATTTATTAGAGATCAGGGCCGTATTAACTGTTGAGGCGCCTAAAAAAGGGCAAACAAAAATTTCGAGGAGCAAAACAAAGAACCTTGCCGGTGTGGCGCCTATTTTATTTCCAGGGAGCCCTATTCAAAAACAAAAATTTAAGACCAAAAAATAACACCTTTAACAAAAAACCACATTAAGTATTTCTAACTTTATTAGGTTGGAACATATGGCCATCCAAATCAGGTATTCAAACAAAACTCGATTTATCCACACAGGAGAAAGATTGTATCTACCAGGTACCATGCCAATGTGGGGGTCAGACAAAAGATAAGTTTATTGGGTTAATATGGAAATTTTCAAATCAGTTATCACATTTTTATTATGTCTTAAGATATACAGGGTAGGACAAAAAGTATAATATGTTTAAAAGCAACACCCTATATATTATATCACCAATATAAACGATCGTTTAAAGAGCTTTTCAAAAGACCACATTTTATATATCTATCCTTATTAGTTTTGGATATATTAATTTTGTCCAATAGTCCCATAAGCTCGCTACACTGTGTGGCGCCCGAGCTCCTCCCAGGGTGTTGCCAGACCCCCTAGGAGAAAAGTATTATAAAGCCTGAAATTTTTTGGGTCAAATGTTGTTACAGATATTGCGGCTTTCTATCATTTCCACTTATTTTGCCCACTTCCCCCTTGCCTCCTCAAGGTTTAATGGCTAGTTACGCCTATGTCACTGTATGACAACAAAAAAGATATTTGACAACCACACCGCAAGCTGAACGCCTTTAAGCAGGCTCGTTCATCATTTAAGATTTTCATCAATGCCAAGCAATTTTTATATTTGAGAAACACATTGAATAAAACCGCTTATGAACAAATTTTCCAATTTGACAAAAAGTGCTTGACAAAAAATTTGACCGTTTACAGACTGCTGTAAGACTAAGTTATTAATAATAATTAAACAAGATTACTTTTACGCTAAAGTTTAGTAAACAATCAGAAAAACTTAATAAAATAATAAATATGAAACACATATTCCGTAACAGGTACATACAGTGAGGACCTGTCTGTAACTACATCCCTTTTAGCTTCTGGGTCCTTATTCTTGAAACTTGGGAACAGCGTTCTCATGAGAAAAGTGGGCGGAGTTCTCTCGAAAAGCTTAAATAGGTATTCTTGAACGCAAACGACTGCTCCCATCACGCGACTGTAAGGAAAACAGCCCGGGAAGTGAACGATCATTTTGGCGATGTGATCGAGTCCGTTCTCTTATACTCGAGATTAGGACCCTGAACCGTTCGTTATATTGTCATCGGTGTAACTACGAAGGGGACCTGGGGGAGCCGGGTCCCTTTCCCAGGATTTGCCCCCCTTCCCCAGATAAAAATGTACCTATATGGTATATGTGTACATATAATGTTCTAGCGGCATCCAGGCCCCTACCAGGGTGTTGCCAGGGCCTCTAGGCCCCTCCAGTTTCAATAGCTAGTTACGCCTATGTATATTGTGATAAATGGAGCGATGATAGTACCTGGGTCGGTAATAAAATGGACTACATAATAAGAACCCTTTTAAAGCCTCATTAGGTGGGTTCCTTTTGGCGACTTTACCACGAATATCCCAACCGCCATATATGGAAGTGGTGCTTTAACCCAGCTTGTCAATGTCAAATGTTTCGGATGTTAGACTAGCTAACGCGTAACTTTTTGTCGGACAAGCTGAGCAAAATGTTTAGAATATAATTTTTAAATAATATGCCAAAATTCGTAAGGGTTACAGGGTCACGAAACTCGCTTTGTCCGATACCCGAAACATATGTGTTTTATCCTTATGGTTTCATGACTGTAACCCTTACCATTTTTGGAACAATGTTTAAAAATTGTGAACGTGTTTGCCTAGTCCGACACTGAACACATTTGACATTAAAAGGCTGGGTTGAAGCGCTGCTTCCATATATGGAGGTATGAATATTCGTGGTAGACTCGTCAAAAGGAACCTCTCTAAATAGGTTTTATATTATACCTAATTTTTGTATAGTATCTGACTAAGCAAAGTATCAAGCTTTTATTAAAATGCACTGAAATGACTAAAATAAACTTTTTCTTTAAAAGTTTATTTTAGTAAGATATAACCTTCTCCGGAGTTAAGCAGTGAAGTGCGCGCCCATTACTTGGATGGGTGACCGGCGTTGTCGGTTTTAGGCAACGGCACGCGGTGTTCTGCTACGGGGTGAACTAACGGACCGAACAGCAACCATTCAAGTTATGGAATGAATGGTGTGTGAATGGGAAGGAGTAGGGGTCAAGGTACAATAAGCCTTCAGGCTGCAGTGCACCACCTAGGGGGACGGTCGTCGGACCTGGGTGGGATGACCCCGAAAGGGCGAAAGAAAAAAAAAAGATATAACCTCTTTACACAATTTATATAATACAAAAGCTTGTCTCAAAAATAACCTGCTTAGATAAAAAAATAAAAGCCTTGATTCGATTTATTTTATTTTTTCAAGTTTTAGTTTTAAAACTTAGTAGATACGAGTTACTAAAATATTGCGACAGGCTTTTATATCATATAATTTGTGTAATTATATATCTAAATATGTGTTTTAGGAGAAAAGTTTATTTAGGTTATTTTTTTCAAGACCGTTAAAAATATGTTGATTTTTTAATCGTGAAACGAACATGAAGTTAAAGTACTCCATTCTAGTACACAACATAAAGTGTTAAAAAAGTAACTTTTTAACACTTCGAAGCTTTTCTTCACACTTTAAATTAGTGTTTTGTTTCAATGCCTACTACAATAAACTTAAATAATAATTTATGCAATGTAACAGTAAACGCGACATCAACTGAACCAAACGGTCAAGTTAAATTTAAGACCATATTTATGTCATTCTGAAAGCGATGCCGCCAAGTACACAAACAATGATAAAGCAAATAAACCCTTTTGTGAACAATGATTTATTGCAGCAAAAAATATTCAACCCGACGACTACGCTACGCGTTGTAGGTTTTATGGTACGCCAGAGACGAAATAAGAGAATGTTTTTTAAGTACGTGGTACGTGTTTTCGCAGTATTTTTATTTATTTATCTAAAAATATGTAATCAGGCTCTGTCAGAGGCTATGTGCTTTCGAAAAGGTTTGTTTACTTTATCATTTTTTGTGTACTTGGCGGCATCGCTTTCAGAATGAAATAGATATGGTCTTAACTATACCTTTAATTTCGTCATTATTTCTTTCACCTAGTTTATGTGTCACTAGTTTGAAACTTTGACAGTTTGCAAATGAATTTAATAGAAATTATTGAAAATTAATAGTAATAATGAATTTGGGTGACTAAGAAATTGAAAAGGAATTTATACGGTTTTCATATTATTTCTACAAAAAGTAAGTACATACAATTTTCTAAAATTAAATAATAAATGCATAGTTATGAAGAGGAACATTGACTCTTAAAAAATAAGGAGGCTATGATTTTTTGTTGCAATATAATGGCTGTGCTGCAAAAATTAAAATTAGTAAGTTTAGATAAATTAAACATGTATAAAATGGTATTTTGGGAAATTTTTATATGGTCGTGGAAAAAGTATAGTATGTGATACATGTATAAAGTGTCCTTTTGTTTCTTATGAGATTGTCGCACTCGCCTAACGGCTCGTGTGTCGCTTTATGCACTTGTTACATAAATTACTATTAATGCATTTTAAGTAAACCTTTGTCTTTAAAAGTTTTTTTTTACTTTTAATTTATTTAATTTAACAGCCTATAGCATTTTATCATTTAAACCTATCTTTATTTTTTTGTCTCTAAGCAAACTTTTATAGCTTTAAGCTGCTTGTGGCTAATTTTTTAGGCAACCACGTTATCCAAAATGTTATATATAACACAATATATAAATAACTGGTTTATAGCTAGTATAAATACTAGCTATAAACTAGTTATTTTACAAAAATCACAGTTCCCCATATCTACAAAATTAAAAAATATTTTTTCTACGACTGCTATGAAAAGTGTCTAAAAACGCACGTCAAACAGGATCTGAAAATGACTAATTTCACATGATGTATGATAGTACTGTGTAAAAAATTTTACATGTCAACCAGTCAAAAATATTTTATTTTCTGTCATTTAGTTTTGACATAAGCGTGTAAAACCTTTTCAAACGGCGCATAAAATTTTTCTCACAGTCCTGTCAAAACTTAAAAGAATAAAAATAATAAAATCACATAATAATCCTTATTTTCTGCTGTCGTAGAAAAGTATCGTGTGCAACACGTTGGAAACTGACTATTTACACACTCGTATGACTTGTAGCACTCGCCTACAGCTGGTGCACAACCATCTTACTTGTGTGCAAAGGGACTTTTTCTAAACTTGTTGCACAATATACTATTGTTTTTATTTTACAAGTATATTAACTGACTCATTGTCTGGAGGATTGTGTGCAATTTTAATTATAAAGTGATTTTTAGTTAAATTAAGGTGATTTTACTTAAACTAAATAAAAATCTGTTACCTAATCCAAAAGATTTTGTTTATAAGCTTGTTGCATCCTTTTGTTTTATACGGTAATTCTGAATTTGTATCATAAATACACCTAAATAACATTAATATAAACCAGGAATAGTAACCCAATTAAATATGTACATGTACACTACCAATTGTTGGCATAATTCGCAAAGTAAAGGAGTGTCGCCGTTTTGAACGATCGATACTCCCTGCCGCCCGGCCGGTCCGATGAGGGTGCGGTTAACTCAACTTTAGGGTTGTTTCGGGGTGAATGATTGTACAAAGTTTTGTACAAAGATAATATGCCTTTAATTTTTAGAATAGGTTTAAATAAGCTAAGCCTTATTTTAACAGAACAGTGTACAGGGTGGCGCCTTTTCGTTGACCTTGCAGGGTATTGCGAAAACTAAAAGGGATAGAACAAATCTGATTGCACAATCTTAATTTAAATCTTTAAAACAAATTCAATGGTAAAAGCAATCCATTTCTAACTTGATTCGTTTTGAAGGCACAGAGTGTTTTTCAAATTTTGTTAATTTGGCCAGGCACTTGTAACTCGCTTGATATTAGAGATAAAGAAAAAATGTAAATAGGAAGGTTTTAGATATTTTTACGTAAAATTCAGTGGCGTACCTACATTTTTTCCGTTGACTTTTATTTTTAAGTTATAACACAAAGTTGGGTTTTTTAAATGGAATACCCTGTATATTTTATTACAAATAGAAAGGTCTTCTTAAAAGATATAAGAAATGCCACATTAATTATATCTATTTTTTTAATAGGTTCAGAAATATGGTCATCACAATTTTTTTTTAACAAAACACCCTGTATATTTCAAACAGTTTTAACAAAATACCACATTTGATCAAAAAATAGTAGATATACGCATTAAGATTTGGATGCTCATATTTCCTAAACTGTCAGAGAAAATAATTTTAAATGTGATAAATTTTTAAAAGTCTTTGAAATGTCTTTTATTGGTAATTAAATATATAGGGTGTTGTATTTTAAAAATGCAATTTTATTATCGAATTTCGGACGATAGCTATATTTCCAAAACTATTACAAATTAAATATATTAAATGTGATATTTTTACGGCTTTTAGACAGATCTTTCTATTGATAATAAAATATACAGGGTGTTCCATTTAAAAAGGCCAACTTTGTGTTATAACTTTAAAATAAGTCAATGGAAAAAATTTTCATTTTTAAATTTTCATTTTCTATCTCTAATATCTAGCGAGTTACAAGTGCCTGGGCAAATTTACAAAATTTCGACATTGCGCAATCAGATTTATTCTATCTCTTTTAGTTTTTGCTATACCCTGCAAAGTAAACGAACAGGCGCTACCCTGTACAAGGCTCTCTGTTTGTAGAATATTCTATATACTACTGACGGCTGAAGTTTTCTTGAAATTTATATCCACAAGTGGGTATTTTTAACTTAAACTGCTAAAATGTCATTTTGTTTTGATAAAAATATGTTATTTACACTCAAAGTTATTTTATAAACTGTGTAACACAGAATGTTGTGAACCCTCTCAATTTTTTTAGTTTTTAAGAGAGAATAACATAAATTTTAGAGTGTAATTAATTAAGATTTTTTTGTCTTATTACAACTTTTAAATCACTTGAGTTAAACCGGAAGTACCGCCATTATTTCTGCTTTGAATATGTTTTTAAGCTAAGCAGGCTATATAAATAAAAAAGAATAAAAGAATGACCGATTTTACTTTCGCGGATAGTAATTTATTCTATTTTCTTTAATAAAACACATTTCGATAATTTAGTTTTTAGGGTAATTGAAAAGCAAAAATTAAAGATTTTTAAAACATTTAAAATTAAAACACTTCCATTATATTTTATTTTTAAATTTTACATCAAATTCTTATAACATATTACAAACCGCTAGCGTAGCCCTGGGCCCCCAGTTGAAAGGTGCCCCAAAAATTGGTTTTATAAGAAAGCCAAAGAAAGGATTTAATATAGTAAAAAACGACACCGTTTGGAGGTAAGGATTTTTTTTTTTATTGTCAAGTACAGACAAAGGGGCCCTGAGTTTAAAAAAGTACAATTTTTTTTTAAGTAACAACCTTTTCCTTGGTTTTTTTGCTCTTCAAAATTTTTTACACAAAAATCAAACATTCACTTACTAATGGTTGGGGGCCCTGACTTTACTTTCCGCCCCGGGCCCCAACATCTCTAGCTATGCCACTGATTACAATATATTGTTTATTTTTAAATTTGCCGGCCGTAGATCATTTATACAGTGAGAATATTAAAAGTCCTCCCCCACTTTACTTTTTAAATGGGACAAGATATCGAGATCCGGTAAAAGGATATCATTTAAACTACTTTTTGACGTATAACTGATAGTTGCAACAATCAAGATGGCGGATGGGTGCCATCTTATATAAAGAAAATAATGGAAAAGGGGTCTTATGGCATATTATTTTAAAGCTCCCGGACGAGTATTTTAGAACCCTAGAATATAAAGTCAATATCTTTACCTAATACAAAATGACGGGACTTCAAAAATTACCTAAATACCTGATTTGGATGGCCATATTTTCGAAACTAATAAAGTTAGATGTGTGTTTTTTTAAAGCTTTTAAAAGATCTTTCTAATGGTGCTATAATATACAGGTTGGTTGTATCAAAAAATATTCACTTTTTGTCCTACCTTGTATATTATTATCAGTATCACCATTAAAAGACCTTTTAAAGAGCTTTAAAAAATACCACATTAAGTACATCTAACTCTATTAGTTTCGTAAATATGGCCATTCAAATTAGATGTTTCGGTAATGTTCAAAGTACCGCCATTTTGTGGTAGGTGAGGCTATGAACTTTACATTCCAGGGTTGTAAAGTACTCGTCAGGAGCTTTAAAATGATGTGCCATAAGACCCATCTTTCCATTTAATTTTTTGTTTAAGATGGCGCTTATCCTCCATCTCGATTGTTACAACAATCATTTTTACGTCAAAAATAGTTTATATTCTCCCATTAACCACACTTCAAATTTCATAAAGAAGAAATTAAGGGTACAAAAGTTAGAAAGGGGAGGACTATTTATGTGCTCACTGTATAGATTTCGTGTTTTAAATATCGTGAACAAATTATCCATGGCAGCCATTTTTAAAATAACCAATAGCTTGTAATATATCTTTAGAAAATGATTTTGGTGTAAAATTTAAAAATAAAATAAAAATTTCGATTTTTTCTTATCAATTACCTTAAAACCAATATATCGAAATGTAAGTGTTTTATTTAAAAAATGAATCATTACCGTTGAAAGTAAAATAGGTATTTTTTTATATTTTCACAAGCCGCTTAGTAACAAACATATTCAAAGCAGAAATAATGGCGGTATTCGATTTTCGTTAAAAGTATTTTCTAGCCGCCATTTTGAAAAGAAACACCCAGTAATATTATTTAAAAATGAATTTTTTAAAGAAAATAAATATTGGGCCTAGTTTTAAAGCGTACAATCTTCATTTAAACTTTTTAGTACAAGAGTGGGATAAATATCTCAATAGTTGTATTTTGCAATGCTTAATTTAAATAAATCACTTTTAGGCCATTTTTACATCCATAAACATCCGTACAGAAAAATATTAAGAAACCAAATTAACCTCAGAGTAAATGGGTATTTTAAAAATAATATTGATGCGAGGAAAAGCAGTGGCATACTATTTTTTCCTCAGAAAAATTTAATACACATCTTGTTCGAATGCCACTGGTAATTTTTTTAAATCTTTCACATTAAAAAATTTAATGTAATGGTCAAAAAGAGTGTACCAAATTTTATGAAATTATCTGAAGTGGTAGGGAAGTTATTATAAGAGAGGCATTGTTTTTTAAAGTTTAACACCCTTAAAACATTTACGGATATAATTTTATTTAAATAAAAAACCATTTTCTTGCATTTTATACAGGCTTAGAAGCAAAGTACCAACTTAAAAATAACCCTATATCTCTAAACAATGATGTATCTGCTGATGTAAACAAACAAAATTTTTCTTTTATTAATTAAAATTAAAATGGATTTTGACCAAAAATTGGGTCGCAGAAACCATAGTGCGTTTTTTAGAACTATATTCCACTATTTTGTTTTATTTCTATTGCGCTGCCTAAAGCTATAGAAAAGTAACATTAGGTTTATGCATTATATGTATACTCCTTGTAATTAATAATTTTAAGATAAATCCGTAAATACTAGAATTCTGCGGCCTTCAATCATAGAACAAATCTGCTTTAAATGCCGGCCATATTAAAACTGATATACCTTAAGCTCAGATTATATTATTTAAATAGGCGAGAAGCTTTTGTTATAGGCGTTATTCGATGTTTCTGCCTATAAACACAAACAGAACTTAGTATGTCCACGGATGAACTTTAAAATAGGACAAATGGACCAAAAAATTTAAATGTTTAAGAAAGTCGTGTGTGGCAACTGCTTTTGCTTAATTTTAACTGTAAATTAAATTTGTTTTTATTTTTTTTCTAATAAGTAAGAGAAATCAAATACTTCTAACTAAAATTAAAGAATGTACCTAATCCAACCCTATTTAGACTTATTTTCAAAGATGCAAGATAGGGAAATAAAGTAATCCAAATTTATTCCCAGTCTTTTTTCCGGTTACCGAAACATTGTCACAAAATACGGCACTTAAGAGGAGAGGGAGGGGGGCAGGTCTAGCAAATAATATAAAAATATATTGCAATATTAGGATATACCAAAAAAATTTCTAAAAACAAATAACAGAAATATTGCCTAATGCCTACATATACAGCGTGTCTACTTAAGTTCCATATGGAAAACTTTTTGTCATTAATTTTAGGAAAAAAGTTTTTTTATAAAAAGTTCCGCATTGCCTAAAACCCAAAATGCAATAATCAGATATTAATTTTTTAGAGTGGTATACGAGGTATGTTAAAAAATAAGATATTTTTCTGAAAAGAAGAGAAGACCTATACATGGTGTTTCACTTATCCGACAAATTTTAAGGGCTAATTCTACAATAAAAAATAAGAAAAAACTTTACATGACCATGGATTCTAAAGGTCTTAGTTTTTGAACCACGGGTTGGTATTTTTTTCATTTACCAGTGACTACCATAAGAGGTTTAAGTTAAATATTTTTTAATAAAAAAATGGTATGGCACTGCTTTTTGTTAAAAAATTTTTTTTTATTCCCATTTAGTTTGGAACAAATTTGATCTGTTGACTTTTTTATTTGATGCTCGGTTTTCGCGTAAATAAATAAATACCATTTCTTGGCATGGGAATTATCGATAATATCAAATTTTACAGTAAAAAAACACCTTTGATATTTATTATTTATTTAGATAGGGATTGGACAATGCCGAGAAATGGTTTCTATTTATTAACGCGAAAATTGTGCATCAAATAAAAAAAATAGGAGATCAAATTTGTTCCAAAGTAAATGGAAATTAAAAAGAAATATTTTTATTAAAAAATATATAACTTGAACATCGCATGGAAGACATTGGTAATTTTTTTCTTGTATGCCAAAAAATGTCTTTTGGTGCACAGGAGGCGTCCCCCAATTTATTAAAAAAAAATTAAATCGGGATAAAAGCTATTATAAAAAGACAATAGTTTCTTAAAATTTTTAACACCCTGTAGTTCAAACACTAAGACGTTTAGGTCATATGTTTATTTAATTTTTTTTATTTTTTATTATTTAATTAGCCCCAAAAGTTTATCGAATAAGTTGTAAAACACTCTAGTATTTTTATAATATGGAACATTTTTAAAGGGGAAAAATGTTTAGATTAAAATTAACAGTTAAATATGCAAATTTGTTAATTTTCATTTTTTTTTTTAATTTATGCGTTAATGGTAAAAATTGTGAATCCTTGTTTTGTAATATAAAATGTAAAAAAGTTTTAGAACTGTCAAAACAGCAAAAAGTTACATAAACGCTTTTTAACGCAGAAAAAACTGTTTAAAAAAGTTTTTTTCACAAAAACCCAATTGCATATTTGAAAGTTATGTTTAATCCTAAACATCTTTTCTTTATAAAAAAATTCTATTTTATGAAAAATAAAGGTACTTTTCTCTTGAGAAATATTCATATTTTTTGACATACCTCGTATTCCACTGCATGAACTTTACATATATATAATATGCAAAACAATGAAAAAAAAAAAGCTATTGTAGTAGCCATATTTTCCGCAACTTTGCTGCTCCAATTTATTAATTATCTACATCGCTAAAATTTATACCATCAAAAACTTCTTATTTAATTGCTAATATTACAAGTTTTTTTCTTCAATTTTTGACCCTGTGTTTTAGCGCCCCTAAAGGATGGTGCCCGTGTGCATTGCACTCTTTGCACACATGGTAGCTGGGGCCCTGCTTATAATGTATTTCTGCGGTAGTCTTTGTTCGATGTACGTCGTGTTTTGAAAGCTACATAGCTTTTTTAGAGATCAATTGCTGAAGGCAAGAGGAATTTACCTCTAAGACCAAAGAGGGTTTTCTGCTATCTAAGACGCGGTCCGCGGCTGTAAACATATATTTATTTAAAGATGACAAAAATTAACAACAAAATAAAAGTAACTTACCTGTAAATGCTTGGATGTGCATGTGCAAGGATTTATAAATTTGGTTTTGTTAAAATCGGGATATTTTTGATGGTTTAGGGCCAGATTCTGAAAACATCAGTGGAATGTGCTGGCAATATGAAGATCTGACCAACTTCGATTCCAATAATTACAAGTACAACAAACAAGCAATGCTAATATTATTAAAATTATTTTAGGCAAAATCATAATTCTAATTTTTTGAATACAGCTTATTACAAAACTTTAACCTGTGTTTAATACTAATATTAATATTCCTTTGGGCAATAATATTCTAGAAATAAGAATCTTTTTAATGAGGCAATAAAATAACAATAATTAAACAATAAAACCTCATATAATAAAAAAAAACAATTCCAAGGTCTATCAAATTGATACCAATTAAAAAAGGATACGATCGAGAGATGATATTTTATATTTATTTTTATTTTAAGTGTGGCTGTATTTATTGCATTTGCGTTATTAAAAATTATATCTAAATAATTCACAAAAAAATAGCTTTAAGGCCTATAAAATAAATTAATAAAATTATTAATAAAATAATAAACTGAAAAGTCCATATCTAAAAAACAATGAAATAAATAATAAAGGGCATCCAAAGAAGTGATGTCATAAATGATAGGGATGATAGAGTAACCCAAACTAATGTTGGTACTTTATAAAAAAGTTCTATTGCGCTTCTGTTAGGGACTACTTAACATTTAAAGCAATATCGCTAGTCGTCGCAATATCAGACGAATTTATTGAGTACCAACAAATAATTAAATTGGAAAAAAAGAAAAAAGATTTAAAAAAATAGAAAAAAGAAACTCAGAGCCTATTAAAAATAGTGATAATTAAAGAGAAAAGTTAAATCAAACAGTTCCAAGAGAGCTTTAGAAAAGAAGAGTAATGTACTTTCATGAAACTGACTGAAAGTGAAACAATAAAAAAAAGAGAAGAAATAGAGAAACGAGTAATAATAATATTATTGGTGTTTAAAAAGAAGACTATGGTATCTTAAAATATGGCCAAAAATATTTTTTTATGTTTTATAGAAAAAAACACACATTTTAAACTCGTTTTACATTAAACTAAAGAAACAAGTAAAAGTCATTGGAAGCAGCCTGATCATGAAAATGTTATTTGTTCTGATTTAAATAAAGTTCCCATTAACAAGAGGGGAATAATTATTGTTCCAAAAATTTAAAATCTGGAATAATCATGCATCTATAAGATTTTTAAATTTTATACAAATGTGCCATCGTGTCTAAAAACAAAAACAGACATTAAAATTTAATTAGGAAAGTGTCGCCTGGTCTATAAGAAATCGAATTCCTTATATTTAAAATTTCTTTGACGTGGATGTCACAAAATTACATGGCTTTGACAATATCAAAATATAATATTCTTATAGACTAGGAGATAAAAGTAGATTTTGTTGTTCCTGATTTTTTTGAGTACGATGGTATATAATATATTTATACTTTGTTAAATACAGTTTTAAAACATACGTTGTTAAAAAACCTTATCTTTTTTTACTTTCTCACCATAAAATACAAATATTTTTAATAAACCTGTATTAGAATAAATGATTTTTTGATAGGCCGGTAATGGCCTAATAATGCAAAATTTTAATATTTTTTGAAATGTTAAAATACTATTTTATTATTGTTTCTTTATTTTTATCGATAAAAAACAATTCCTTCACATACCCTATAAAATAATAAATTTACAGAAGATAAAAAATATTTATACTTATCTTAGCAGATAAAACTAAAGATTCCTTAACTTGGCCGGTAGTACCCTATTTAACCTTAGGGTATATTATTTTATATGGGGCTATAGTTTTTTTAGAAAAATAGCAAACTCGTGAAATTTTTTATAACGCTGTCATTTTCCTTTTTTTTGAATATTATTGAAGTTGACTGGGCAGGTAATAAGCTAATATCTAATATTTGTAAATTTTATTATTAATACTTGCTTTATACAGGATGGCCCACCATATTCGAGACGGTCTGTAGCTGGATAACCATGGGTTTTTAAAAAAGTAAATACTGAAACATATACAGATCGGATAAGGCCAAAGTATAAAATTATTTTACTCTATACAGGATGTCTCAAAAAGTGTGACGTATCAAAGTTATATTTTTTAAATGGAACACCCTATATTTTATGACGGTTTTAGATTCTACATAAAAAAATAATGTAAATTTGTTAATAGTACCAAGTGTCTAATTTTATTCGTTTTTGTGATATTTGATTTTTTTTCAAAATACAGGGGTGCAATTAAATTAATTTTATTTTAACAATATAAACTCCTTAAACTTTAAAATTTGTTACAAGATTAGGAAAAATCTTCCTTATCATACGTAGGTCATATAGAGATCATAGATTATACAGGGTCATCAAAAATAATTTCAATTTTTTAGAAAGTCAAATTGCAATATCTCTCTTATTTTAAATGGAACACCCTGTATACCACATGATGACAAACCAAATGCTCTTTCAAATGGTGTATAGGTTGCCTATACCTATCTTTTATACTTTTAAGTAAATTCCGTTCTAACATATTTTTATTCCAAATGTCTATTTAAATGTAAGGAGGCTGTGATATAGCTATGCCTATTTACTAAGCCGTTATTGCAAAATGTAAATTTGTTGGAAAAAAGCACAAAATTAAAAGATTTTGTATTATCTGCAACTATTTTTAAAATTCACAGAAAAAAATTCATTAGTTGCTTATAATGCTACTTCCAATAACACTTATTTCAGCTGAATGTGGTAATGATAAAACTTGTGTTTTTAAACAATCCTAATAACGCCTCTGGTCAGTTATGACGACATTCTGTGACCTATAACTCGTTTCTTCCATTATCCATAATTACTGTGTCAAATTTTTTAAAGCAACTATTAATGGGTATCAGATGGTTTCTCCTGGAATATTTTTCAGAATTAACTCTAGACTAAAGTAAACCATTTTTTTCACATCCTACCAGTATTATATCATCTTGTTGTTGTAGAAGAAGGGTTTTTATTTAAAGTCATTGAAATTTCTTTTAAACTGACTAAAACACTAGTAATCAATAAATGGTCGTTGTTATTTTCTTAAGAAAATATTAATGGCTGCTATGTCACAGCCAACTTTAATTTAAATAAACATTTGGACTAAACATTTGTAAAAACAGATTTTACTAAAAAGCACAAAAGATAGGTATAGGCAACCTATACACCATTTGAAAGAGTATTTTATTTGTCATCATGTGACGTAAAAAATACAGGGTGTTCCATTTAAAATAAGAGAGATATAACTATTTGATTTTCTGAAAAATTGAAATTATTTTTTGATCACCCTGTACAATATTTGATCTTGATTTGACCTACGTATGATATGGCAGACTTTTTCTAATCTTGTTACACATTTTAAAGTTTAAAGTGTTAAAAGTGTTAAAGTAAAATCAATTTAATTTTACCTCTGCATTTTTCAAAAAAATCAAATATCACAAAAACGAATAAAATTAGACACTTAGTACTATAAACAAACTTGAGTTATTTTTTAAAGTAGAATCTAAAACCGTCATAAAATATAGGGTGTTCCATTTAAAAAATATAACTTTGATACGTCACACTTTTTTGAGACACCCTGTATAGACTAAAATAATTTTATACTGTGGTCTTATCCGACCTGTATATGTTCCAGTATTTACTTTTTTAAAAACCCCATGGTTATCCAGCTACAGACCGTGTCGAATATGATGGGCCACCCTGTATGTTACCATAAACAATTTAAAATTTTGTATTTGTTAGTTTGGGATTAAACAAGCAGTTTTTCGAAATTAATGTTTTAAAATCAAAAAATATAAGTCAATTTATCCTCTTGTAACACCTATCCTGGGACACACTGTATAGCTTTAATATATTTTTAAACTAGATATCGAGGGTCACACCGCAGTACCTTGTAAGTAACATTTGAATGGATTGATTGGATTTGTTTTTGGTAGGAATGTACCTTATAACTTTTAAATGGTAAACTGCGTTTACTTGCAAAATATAATTTAGAAGTCAATGGTCTTTTAATAACATCATATTATTATAAAAAATAACGCCTCCTTTACGAAATTAATAGTATTAAGCGGTAATATGTCTTTCAAAATTTATATTTTGCGACTTACAAGATACTGCGGTGGGGCCTTCATATATTATTTTTAACACGCTTTTATTAACTTGGGTTGTAACTATCTATCTATCAATCTATCTATCCATCTGGCTATGTTTGTAACGGAATCTTTGAGCCTAATTTTAACCAACTTCCAGCTATTCGATTTCTTTGAAACTTTGCACACGTATTAAGGACCCATGACAATGCAATAATCTGCAAACAGTATCCCGTTATCCTGGTTTGGATCGCCAGAAAAAAAATTCCATTATATTATAAAAACAACACCTGGGTTGCCATCTGTTGGCAACATTCCAAACTTTGCTACTCAATGGCGAAAAAATTTTTTAGTGGGTTGCCATCTGTTGGCAACATTCCAAACTTTGCTACTCTTGACAAAATGGCGAAAAAATTTTTTAGTGAATAAACTGGAGCATTTATTTTTAAAAAATTAATTGATATAACGAACTAAAAATGAAAAATAATTAATAGTTTAAAAAAACTAAAAAACACGCTTTTATATGCAACCGAACTAAAAATTAGAAAATAATTTTTCATTAAAAAAATATTGTCAATTCATAGTAAAAAGCGTGGGGTGCTTAATATATTAAATGTTATAATTATTATATTTGCCAATATCTATGATGGAAAAGTTATGAAAAAATAGTAAAATGCACCCCACGCTTTTTACTATGAATTGACAATATTTTTTTAATGAAAAATTATTTTCTAATTTTTAGTTCGGTTGCATATAAAAGCGTGTTTTTTAGTTTTTTTAAACTATTAATTATTTAATTTTATTATTATATTTGTTAATGCATTTTCATACGTGTCGATTAATATAAAATTATTTTATTTGTTTTTAATTCTAAAACACCTATAAAATCCTTAATCCAAACTCAGACCTCAATTAAATGTAAAATAAAGCGGTCCATTCCTTTGGGATTCCGTCACTTAGTTCAAGTATGTTGACCAATTGAATGTCAAACAGCTCTTACGGTCACTTATCTAAAAACGATCCATTTTACTAAAATAAAATGGAAAAATGTGTGGATATTTTGAGAAACTTTTTAGTTCAAAACATTTATTGGTAATGTTAAAAAAATCATGTATCGATGTTAAAAACTACAGTGTGTTTTACATTCATGCAAATAGAAGATTGTGTAATTTTAAAAAGGTTTAAGAAATTTAATTGCAATCCGAGAGTAATTTTAAGGTTTTGCACACAAAAGTTTATTATTAAAAAAATCAGCCACTTACTAAAACATAATTTATTTTACTTAATTAGAATTTAAAAAATAATAAAACTAAAAATTTGCAAAATGTTTTAATTTAACACAACTAAGGCCGACCACGCACATTCACTTTGAAGTGACATTTCTGTCTAATTGTACATACAGTTCAATACAAGTGTTTTTATTGTTTAGCCTGAATATTATACCGTTGCTTTTATGTTAATTAAATAAACTTGTAAATTTTGGTAAATTTCTGAAAAGTTGCCAAACCAGTTTTAATAAACGTGGTTTTTTTCGGGGCGCAGATCACGAATCTGAAAGAATTTTTACTGTATACTTCCTTCTTTTTGCACACAGTTCTTGACTTAAATCAAGTGGCACTTAATATTTGATTTACACCTTTTAAAACTAGCATTTTTATTTATTTTACACCTTTTTTAAATTAAATTGCAGAGGTTCACTTTAAAAACGCCGCAACCATGTATATGTTACAAAATTAAAATTTTATCTTAATTCGTGAAATAACCTGTTCTGTCACATCGGGAAGGAGGGGGAATCATGGTTAGTTCTAGTTAGTTAATTTTTTTAATAATTAAATTAAAAAAAAAAACTAACCAGGACCAACTTAATTAAACAGTTCTATTTACTGCTTATTTTACGATTAAAGAAAATTTTTGCCGAATACATAAAATCGGCAATTACACAAATTTGGTGTAACATACAATATGAGCAATGCGTTTTGGTTCATCGGCCGGCAATAGAATAACAAAACAAGCACTATGATTCACGCCTGTTTACATGCTGGTATTTAGTTAGATTGTCTCTTTTCTTCACATTGCCTATGTGTTATATTATTTAACTGAACCTGTATATACATAGTGCTACCAAGGCACACTGTGATTAAAATGAATACAAGTGACGAAGTGCAATTTAACAAAGAGAAAAAGGGCAAATAATTGCTATGCGGCGTTTTTAAAAGTGTGATTCAAATATTATGTACCACCTCAGCTAAATTTAATTTTTATTTTTAGGGCTACTGATATATATCTCAATAACAAAAAGGTTTAAAAGTAAGAAAAATATATATACCAAAATTGGTGAAAATCGAAGTGGCCGCAATTTTCGGGACAATTACAGTTATGAAAAATAAGTTTGTTAATTAACATTTACACCTACTCAGATAAATCCTAACAAACACGTCTAATATTTTGCTTAAACTAATCGGTAAACCACTAAAGCCTTCTACATGCATCCATTCCTACCACGTCAGAATGAGTTGTGGCAGCTACCCCTTCCCCCACTCTGTCTATGCTCATGCAGACAAAAATATTTTCCCATTTTTGTATTTCTTTAGAGCAATGTTTTATCATTGGGCAACATTTTTTTTTATTAAAAATAAAACTTGGGGCGTTTTTTCCATTATTTTGCCGTTGCCGCAAAAAACGAAGGCAAACGCGCACGACAACTGAAATCAGTTTTAGTTTCTGCAAAAGTTTTGGCCATTTAGGCCGAAACCGAAACTGCCGCCGAAACTTGATTTTTTGGCTAAAACAGAAACCCCTTAATTATGAAGCCCTAAGCTAGCGCCTCCTAGTGATTAAACCGGTCCTAATCTCAGATCATGTGTAATAAGTAGTATTTACAACGAAGAGCACGGACTGTTTCTCATTTTCTACTAGTATGACTTTTGCAGCACAACCCGCAGACAAGTTCTGTAAGTCATACGTGTATTTCGTGCGAGTTGCGTACTATTCTTTTTCTACGACTATTAATCACTAAAAACATTTTAAAATAACATAAATTTATTTTTCCCGATTTGTTATAGATTATTGGTCAGCCATGGCATATACCATTGCGAGGAAAAACGGCGTATTTAAAAAAAATGGAAACTAAAGAGTAGTACCATAAATTTAGCGTTAATTATAAAATTTTTGGATTCTATAAAAAAATGCTTATTGTTCTTTAATAAGGGTCCTTAATATGTCCATCTTTAAATGTTTTTTAGTTATTGTTAGTTATATATAGTTATCAACAGTCACATTTTCGGCTTATACTATTTAAATAAATACTTGTAATTAGGTATATTAATATAAAACGCAGGTAACGCAGGTGGTACCTGATTTTTTAAAATCATTGAAGAGTTTATCCAGTAGTAGACTTTATTCATAATCAGTCTTATTTCCTATTGACATTTATTAACACTTGTATTATATTATGAATATCTATAGTTTTTCATCTATAAAATAATTCATTATGAAAAACTAATATAAAATCTAAATTACCTTTATTTATTATTGATTTATTTAATTAAATACTGCCAAAAATGTGACTGACAAAAACAGTTGAAGATAGACTTATAGTACCCCTAATAAAAAATAAATTCTTAGAATTGACCATAGAATTTAAAAATGGAATAATAAATAGGGTGTTTCATTTAAAAGACGAAACATTTATGGCGTAATTTTTTGTTTTTATGAAATTGTTTTCTAGTAACGATTTTCAAATTATCCGAGCTCGAATATATTGATTGGATGTCTTGAATTTTCTGAAAAATATGGAAAAAGTAAAAAAATAAACCATTTTCCCTTTTAAATTGAATACCCTGTACCTATTAGATATTTTTGTATTCATAGGTGAGTAAAAAGTATTTAGTCATATTTAGAAAACCAGGTTGTCGAAAAGATATACAAATTATCGTATTTATGCCTATTTAAAGGACCTTATGACGGCCGTGGGTAATAGATGTGGGTAATAAACGTGGGTAATGGCGTGGGTTTTGAGCGATTATACCTGTTTAAAATCACATTATTAATGTATTTGTCGCAGGCAAATGGTTATTTTAGGCAAATGCCTTCTGCCTGGGCAAATGACTTCATGAAAATAATATTTATTTAAAAGGTAGTTGCCTAGGTAAATCCATTTACCGTGGTCCTTGTTAGGCAAATGACTGTGTCATGGTTAGTTTTTGGTTAGTTAAATCTTTTCTTTTTATTTGCTTTATTAAAAAGTTAAAAAAAGATTTAACTAACCAGAACTAACCATGACCCCCCAATGTGACAGTTTCGCATGACCGCCTGGTTATGCAAATATTTCTATTTTCAATTGCCATTGCTTACGCAAATAGAATCAATTGCTAATTGACTAGGCAAACAGCATTTGAAAATGAAAATAAAACATTTGCCTAGGCAGAAGGCATTTGCCTAGGCAGAAGGCATTTACCTAGGCAGAAGCCATTTTCCTAAAATAACCATTTGCCTGTTAAATATACATTTTTAAACAGTCGTAGGAAAAAGATTTTATCGCATGATTTATCCAAATGTAAAGCAACATTTTTCCTGTTGGAAATACATTTTAAATTACTGAAAGTTAGAGTTGCTGATTTCATTTACACTCTGTCATTATGCCTGCGCTGAATAACTCTGATTTCAATCGGTGAAAAACGAAAGCACGTTTGCCCAATCAGAATGCTTTTCAGAATTGTGCTCTGACAATATTTGTGTAGCAGGAAAACCTGCGTAACGGTATTATTATTGTGAAGTTGGTTTATGTTAGGTAAGGTGCCGAACTCATTATTGTTTGAAAGACATTAATTTTCATTTGTAGAATCAACCTTTTTGACAATAGGACTAAAGCGTTTATAGTACAATAAGAATTAAATTGTTGGAGTGTATTAAAATGATTTTTTTCGTCTTAAATTTAGAGATGCGCGATAGTAGGTTATTGATTATGTAAAAAAAGGTAAAAAGGAACAACAACGTTAAAGGGGTTTTATTATTTCATATGGTCAATGGACACCCAAGTTGTTTTTGACAAAAATATGCTTAAAAACAGAAGCAAAAAAACACGAAAGAAGACGTTAATTTTTTTTGTATTTTGCCCTATAAGTTTTTTCTATAGAGGTTTAGGTATAGGCATTAGTTCTAGTTCTTAGAAAAAGAACCTCCATCCTTTCTTAACAAAATAGCGCTAGATAGAAGTCTTCATAGTTCATAGTATTTGGGAAACGATTTTTTAAAATTTGCCACTCACATCATTTTTCGGCAATTTTACATATTTTTTCGCAAACAAGGTCCTGTAACCCTTTTCTACGCGATTTTAGGTATAGGAAATAGAATATTCAGTTAAAAGAGAAAACAATTAGCTTTAAAACGGTCTATTGTAAGAGGCTTTATAAGTAAGATATGGTTTTTCAAGTTTTTCTACTTTCAACAATTTGTCCTAATCTTTACGTATATCTTTTTAATTTCTCGTATATGATGCAAATCAAATAGAAAGCATATTTGTTTATCTTTTAAATGGTATATTGTTAAAAATGCTGAAGTTAATTTTAAGCAAAATATGGTTAGTCAAAATGTCATACTGCAACGATTTTTGTTAATTTTAACGTATTTTTTTAATTTGTATTATTTTTCTACGACGGTTTAATAATGTATATATTATTAATGTAATTTTAAACAGATAATATGACCTGTTATCCACGGCTATTACCCACGCTCAGTACCCACGGCGGTCCTTTAAATGTGCATAAATCCTATAATTTGTATATGATTTCGACAATCCCAATTTTTAAATATGACTCTTTAGGCAAGGTTACTATTTTTTAGTCACATATGAGTATAAAAATTCAAGATATGAATTAATTCCATTATTTACTCTCAAAGCTCCTACGCTACAGGTTTTGTTTGAAAAAATTGCCTTTCGATGTATGAAAGGATGTACAAGAAACTGTGGTTCCAGAAAGTTAGGTATTAATTGTTCCATGTTCTGCAATAAGTGTTTAGGTATCAATTGCTAGAACTCTGATAAAACTGAGATTTTAGAAGAAGATAGATAAGCTGAGATAGATGTTGAAATTGAAATTTTTTTGAATTGTGACTAAATTAGGTAAACAAATAAGCTTTTATTTTTATTTAGCAACACATATACCCCAGTGCACAAAGAAAAAGTAATAACGAGAAGAAAATGTACGTAAAAATTATTAAAAAACGTTGCAGTATGACACTTTGACTAACGATATTTTGTTTAGAATTAACCTCAGCCTTTTTACAATAAACCATTCTAAAGATAAGGAAATAGGCTTTTTTTTACATCACATATACCTATATGTACAAGGAAAAAAGTTATAACGAGAAATAAAAAAAAAATAGGTAAAGGTTAGAAAAAATTGTTGAAAGTAAAAAGGCTTAAAGAACCATATCTTACTTATAAATAGTCTTAGAGCCTCTAACAGTAGACCGTTTTAAAGGTAGTTGTTTTCTTTTTCAACTGAGTATCCTATTGACTATACCTAAAACTGCCTAGAAGAGTTACGTTTGCGAAAAAATATGTAAATTGCCGAAAAATTTTGTGAGTGGAAAAATCATTTCTCGAATACTATGAACTCTGAAGACTTTTATCTAGCGTCATTTTGTAAAAAAAAGGACGAAGGATTTTTTTCTATTAATAATGCCTATACCTAAATCTCAATTTTGATATTTTTGTCAAAAATAATTTTTTTTAATTCGGCAAGAGCTATTTGATAAAGAATTTAATTTCCTACAACTTTTCTGTTGACTACTGCCTAAAAAAGTGCGTTGATTTTGACCTAACCTCAAAAACCTAAAAATGGGCTGTTTTCACCCCGTTCTTAAAAACGCACCACTTCAAATGGTAGGACTCCCCGGTTTTTTAATGGTTAAGGGTCCATTGATCATATGAAATAATAAAACCCTGTTAACGTTGTAGTTCCTTTTTAAAGTGCAGAATCAATATCCTATACAGGGTGTTTCGGAAGGAAAGGGATGTTGATGAATATCGACGTCGTTTTCCAAATCCAAGAGTTCCCAATCGAAAAGTTTTTCAAAAGGTTTTGCAAATGCGCAGGAAACAGGAATGTTTCCAAGCTTAAGGATTGATTCTGAACGAGAGGCGGGTCTAAATGTGGAAGATGAAGAGAATATTCTGGATATGGCTGAAGAGAACCCAGGTGTGTGATTAAAATCACATTTGGACGTTTGGAAGACACTTAGAAAAAACGGTTTAAAGCCTTTCCATGTACACCCGGTTCAACATCTTTAAGAAGGTGATTATGGCTTAAGGGTTCAATTTGGCGAATGAACCCAACAAAATCGAGGCCTACATAAATACATTTTATTTAGCGATGAAGCTCAGTTCACCTGCCATGGAATCAATAACTGTCACACATCGGTGGTCAGATGAAAATCCTCATGCCACGTTTGAACGAAACTTTTAACGCCGATTCAGTATTAATGTGTGGTGGACCACACATTAATACTTGTATTGCCTGAGCGTATTACTGGAGATGGCTATTGACAATTTTTGGAAGACCATTTAACACACATGTTGGATGATGTTCCGCTGATTGTTCGACATCGAATGTTCTTTCAGCACGATGGAGCCCCGCCTCATTTTAGTCGCCAGGTGCGTAATTTCTTAAATAATCGTTTTTTTGATCGTTGGATTGCCAGAGGAGGGCCTCAAGCTTGGCCATCGAGATCACCAGACCTAAACCCATTGGATTATTGCCTTTGGGGATGGATGAAATCACTATATACGAAACACGAGTAGAAACCGTAGAAGGACTCCACAATCAAATTTTTAATGCTGCAAATATCATTAAAAACAATCCGCAAGCAATTCAACGCGCAATACGAGCGATTAACAACTGCAGCTTGTATGGAAGTTGGTGGGGGTATTTTTGAAAACATTTTAGATTAGTGAAATTTTGTTTGTGTTGCTTTTAAAATAAAAAATAGTTACAAAAACTTTAGAACTGATTATTTCAGAGACGGTTAAGAATCGGATTACAACATATGGGTTAATTTTGACCTTATGAACATATTCCCAAAATATTTTCCTTTCCTCTCGAAATACCCTGTATTACAAGACAGATATGGTAATTAAAAAAAAAACACGATTTATATTTTTAGTATACAAGGTGTTTCAAATTAAGATTTAAATTAATGTAAATTTAAGAAAACTTCAAATAAAACTATGTCCTAAATGTCTTAACTTTTCATATACAGGGTGGTAAAGTTTTAAAAACTTGTCTTTTTATAATTAGACTAGGAGGTATTGGCGCCAATGTATCAAATATTATTCTCATGGAATTAGATTTTTTTTGCAGCATGTTTAGAATAAAATGATGATTACGACAGTACATGATGCCAAGCTTGTATCTTGGTCATGAAATTTTGCAGTTGTTTAATTGTTGAAACAATTATTTTTGTATGTCAGTCAGCAATTAGGCTCAACATTACTATTTAAATAATGTTATAGCAATATGAAAAATTTCTTATAATGTATGTTTTTCTTGAATCCTTAAACTTTTTGTAACAATTGAGAGTAAGCGATTTGACAATTTTAAATGTTTAGATATATTTTTTATTTATTAACAAAGTGTATTTGCTTGTTTTTAATCCCTAAAAATATTTGCACTGTAGGATATGGTCTTCGTATAAACTGCACTCCAGATCGGCCTGGTGTATTCCAAGGTTAGCACGATGTCGTCGACAACTACCTTAAGGTGTCGCGGCTAAGGTAGTTGTCGTGGTAACCTTGGAATACACCAGGCTGATCTGGGTGCTGTTTATATAGAGACCATTACCTGTCCTACAGGAAAAGTAGATAGTTTTTTGGGGATTTAAAACAAGAAAATACACTTTGTTAAGAAATAAAAAAATATTAAGAAATTTAATATTGTCAAATCGCTTACTCTACAATTGTTACAAAAAGCTCGAGGATTCTATTCAAAAATGCATCACATGAAATTTTTCATATTGTCATACATTATTTAAATGGTAAAGTTGGGCTTAATTGCTCATTTTCAATTGTTTAAATGATTATAACTTCATTAATATATTTTTTTCGAAAAAATGTAGAGTCGTTTTACATAATATATATTTTACTTGATCAAAAAATTGTTTTTTTTTCTAAATTATTTAAACAATTGCGGTTTAAAAATTTTCTGACCAAGATACAAGCTGGCATCATGTATTGTCGTGCATGGCAGGCGAGAATTCTACCACTGGACTACCGATGCCTATGAAAGATAGCTAACCCTTGCCTACTTCGTTGGGAGGTAATTATATTTTACCGCAGACTTGATATACATATGCCATTATTTTTCTCTAAAGTTTTTGTTTAATCATAATAAAATATAGCCTATCACTCCTACATAGTGTAGCTTTCTGACTGTAAAATAATTTTCATAACCGGTTCAATACTTCCGAAGATTACCTTTAACAAACAAACAAACAAAGTTACAAACTTTACCTCCCTTTACTATTAGTAGGTATAGATGATTCCATGAGAATAATTTTTGATACATTGGCAGCCATACCTCCTAGTCTAAATGTCTGTGATATCACTATAAATATTTTAACGAAATTTGGTATACAGCCAATATGCATTCGGAGTCATTTTCTGATGCACAACATTTTTTTCTCTGTTCTATTATTATGACGTAGGTCCCCACGACCCGGTTGTAAGTCCGAATTCTTATTCTCGTGTTTTGTGTTTTCTCTCCTAAACTCATCAGCGGATTGACCAAATATGACGTAGTTATCATTTTTTTCTCGTTTAAGCGGAATTTAAACTCATAATTTTTAAAGAAAAAATATGATACGCCACTTATTTTTGCTACCATATTTCTCTAAAAATACATTTAAATTATTTTTGAAATTACTTTTTCTATTTTTGCACTCTTATTATCCTTGTACTGAATCAACTTGATTAGACTCAATAGATAACACATCAGTAAATTGGACTATTCAAAGCTAATTTATTATTACAAGGTGACGCAGATATTTTCTTTGTAGTTTAATAAAATATTTGGTGGAAAATAATGTCAGTCAAGTGTAGCCTTACTTTGCGGTTACACATTTGCAAGTCTGGATAACGTGGAGGCCAAGAAATATCGCCGAAATGGGAGATCACATGGTGAGGAAACATTTATCTGTGTGCGAATTCTTTCTGTGAGGCTACTTAAGTTTAGAATATACTTTAACAAACCTCGCACGCTAAGGATCTGAAAATTATTATTCGACAGATCAACCGCAAGAGTACCTAAATAAATGATTTTAAGAATGATGCATAACTTTTTAGAGAGGTTGCAAATGTGTGACCGCGAAGTACGGCGACACCTGACTGATATTATTTTTATATTTTTATTTTATTTTATTTACTTCATTTAGGTGTATTTACAAAGAAAATATCTTGAAAATAAAAAATGGTGTGCTTAAGTAAAAACATGGGTTTCCTCTGCACCACCTGCACAAGGGTATTAGTCGAGTCGATGAAGCTGTAAAACAGGCGATCGTAGGGGAAAATAATTATTTGTATTTTTTAAACAATACAATTGTTATTTATGCAGAATGTCCAGTAACTTTACAGACAAACGTTAGGGGATAAACAAAAATACGAAAAAACTTCATATGAACATAGGTGCTAAACGAAAATACAGGGTGTTAAAATTTAGAAAAAAGGATGCGGTCTGCTGCCTGCCGCGCTCCTCGGAAGCCAACCTTTAGGGTACGATTCTGAATACAGCGGCAGAATGCAAACAACCGATAACAGCGGTCGAGCCATTTACATTAATAGCAACACTACTACTTACTCCCGAAGGTGAAAACGAAATGAGTGCAACTTTCTGCCGCTGCCGTCGGCGATTTGTAGTCTGACGCCGTATTCGGAATCGAACCTTTAAGATACATGTATGATTTTACACAATTTCAATCACTGTAGATTTAACGATAGTAAGAAGCGACTATACGGATTTTTTTCAACTAAGTAATTTTAATTAGGATTTTTAAAATTTAATTAATTCTAAAAATTTTTTTGTTTCAGTTTTTGACGAAACCCATCTCACATATCATCAATGGGTAAGTTTGGTAGCTAATCCAATGGAAACGTATATTTTAAATCATTCTTTTCTATTAAACATAATATTTTAATAATTTAAATAAGCCCATATTTTCACTAATTTTTTCGTAAAGATATAAAAGATATAAAAAATTCATTAGTGCAATTTAATTTTATTTAGAGTATCATAATATTATAACCGATATGATAACACTTTAACAGCTGTGGCTGGGGTAGTTCTTTAACAATAACAATAGTTTACGAACTTACGTTAAAACAAACTTGTATAAAAAATTTATTTTTTAATTAACCGCAAAATTTCAAATGCTAATATCTTAAAATTATCAAAACTGGACTTGGTCAATTTCTCCTGTATACCATCGATATATTGTAGTATACCATACATTTCTAGATCTCTTGTTTTCCTAAATCTTAATTGTCAAAATTTGGGACAGCCTGTCCCTATTTAATACCTAAGATTTTATTTAAAGTAATAACACTAAATGTAAGAGCCATCCCAACGATTCACCTTCTTTTTTCCTTGAACCGACTATCAGAAAAAAAAGATTAAAAAAAATCATATAACCTTTAAAATGAAAAATGTCGGTTATTGTTTACAGTTAAGAGAAAAACAAACTGAATTTAAACTATTTGTAAGCACGAACGGTAATTGGATAATCCGAAATTAATATTCGTAGCTAGAATGGGCCAGCGCCTATTGTAACAATGCGCTGATTGAATTTTGGAAACGTGTTTAAATTTCATATCAGTTATGACAGGATCTTTTAACTAATACTCCGTCAACAGCAAACAAGTTTAATTTTACCAATGGAAATAAACAATGCGTACAAAACTGTCCCTTAAATTAGGGGCTGGCATATTTATGCATACAGGGTTAGTAATGAGATGATATTACTATTGGAACTTATTTTTTTTTATCTTAGGACAATAGTTTATGTAAACCTTAACCCAACGTCATCAGCTCCTATTGATCTGTCTAACTTTTAAATAATTTTTGTTTTTGTTATTCGCACACTATTTAAACGGCGCAATAAGAATGAAATAGTAAGAAAGTTGTATTAGCAATTTATAGTGAAAAATTTGGAAAAATTGTGGCATAACGATTGTAATTTTATTTAACAGTTTTTGTTTTAAAAACGTACTATTTATGAAGCTAGTCCTACACTATTTTAGGAAGCTTCGTGTAGCAGTATGTGATATATAAAAAAAAGAGGTGCCCCATTACCGTAGCACATACAGAGTCAGCTTAATAAGATAACACATAGGCAATGTGAGGAAAAGAAACAGTCTAACGTGAATTCCCGCATGTAAACATTTCGCATTGGATGACGATTAGTCATCTTTTTTGTTGCTTTACTCCCAATAACTACTTGCTTAACCAATATATTATAGCAAAGGATACTAATGGTTTGTTGTTGTTAACGTAATTTAAACACTACTGTTAAATATACATTGTAGCAATGATTACTAACATATTTTAGGTATTGATAATTATTGGCAAAGTTTGCATATTTGAGATAAATACTGATTTTAACGGACCTAGGCACAAGAATAAATATATTAACCAGAAGGATATCTCTTTTACCTTGAGCGACGCAGGCTGTGACCTTCGAGGGCTACTAAACCGAAATTCTAAACCGAAATTGCCAGTGCAGTAGTGAAAGGCGAAGCAACGACTCGGTAACGGTCAATGTATTTTATAAAGTTTATTGCGATACGTTTTTTTTTTTCTGGACTATAATATTCTGTTTAGTGATTTTTCTGTGAATTGTGTAATTAATTACCTATCATGGAAGAAGAAAGAAAAAAGTAGGCCTTGTTTGCAGTTTTAAAAATTGTAAAAACAAATCCTACAATGATGGTGCGAACAAATTTTACAGATTTCCTCAAGACGTTAAAGACGTAAAAGATGTTAAAAATAGAAAAATTGTCATATGGAAAAATAAATAGACACTTGTGTAAATTATACATTACATATTTTAAAAAACTGAAGCGTATCCAGAGTAAATATTATGATAGAAATGTCATTTGCCCAACGATTTTATTATTTGTCTGATCAATACCCCAGATTAATGAGAAGATTGGTGCGATATGGTAGCTAGGACTTACCGAATTATTTTTTAGCTTTTAGTACAATAAAACCGTTTAACATAAAAAGTTTTTTTACATAATTTATTTTCAAGTTTTTAGTTTTGTTGTTAGTTGATACTTCTCATTCTATTGAGTCTCGCCTTACTATAACTAACCAGAACTAACCAACGATTTTATATTGAAGTAGTTGTGGAAAATATGTAATTCTGCCATTTTGCAGCAGCGTTCATCTTGAATTTTATTTTTTTATAGTGAGCTCTATTCTACCAACCAAGCCCTTTCATTTGATACCCATATTGAGGTAGTTGTGAGAAAATATGTAATCCGCCACTTTGTGGCGGCGGCCATTTTGATTTTAATTTTTTATAGTGGGTTCTTATTCTACCAATCAAGCCCTTTCATTTGATAACTCCATATTGAGGTATTTGTGAAAAAATGTAATCCGCCATTTTGTGGCGGCGGCCATCTTGATTTTTTTATAGTGAGCTCTATTCTACCAACCAAACTCTTTCATTTGATACCCATATTGAGGTAGTTGTGAGAAAAATATGTAATCCGCCAGTCTTTGTGGCGGCGGCCATTTTGGATTTTAATTTTTTATAGTGGGTTCTATTCTACCAATCAAGCTCCTTCCATTTGATACCCATATTGAGGTATTTTGTGAAAAAAAAAAAATATATAATCCGCCATTTTATGGCGGCGGCCATCTTGATTTTATTTTTTTCATAGTGGGTTCTTGAGATTACTATTGGAACTTATTTTTTTTATCTTAGGGCAGTAGTTTATGTAAACCTCAACCCAACGTCATCAGCTCCTATTGATCTGTCTAACTTTTATATAATTTTTGTTTTTGTTATTCGCACACTATGAATAATAGAATAAGAATGACATAGTAAGAAAGTAGAAAAATTGTATTAGCAATTTATAGTGAAAAAATTTGGAAAAATTGTGGCATAACGTTTGTAATTTTATTTAACAGTTTTTGTTTTAAAACGTACTATTTATGAAGCTAGTCCTACACTATTTTAGGAAGCTTCGTGTAGCAGTATGTGATATATCAAAAAAAGAGGTGCCCCATTACCGTAGCACATACAGAGTCAGGTTAATAAGATAACACATAGGCAATGTGAGGAAAAGAAGCAGTATAACGTGAATTCCCGCATGTAAACATTTCGCATTGGATGACGATTAGTCATCTTTTTTGTTGCTTTACTCCCAATAACTACTTGCTTAACCAATATATTATAGCAAAGGATACTAATGGTTTGTTGTTGTTAACGGAATTTTAACACTACTGTTAAATATACATTGTAGCAAGGATTACTCACATATTGTAGGTATTGATAATTATTGGCAAAGTTTGCATATTTGAGATAAATACTGATTTTAACGGACCTAGGTTTAGTTAGTTTTGTACACTGTCAATAGAGGTAATGGAAAATCAGCTACTAAATTTATTCGATATATATACCTATTTCTTAAAATACATACCGTAATAAATCCACCAGTAATAAATAAATTATAATGAATAGTTAATAGAAAGTGAAACATCAATTTTAAAACTGACCAGATATTTTATTCATCGCAGGTGAAATCATTAAACAGATATGCAACATGCAACAATTTTTCAAATAGTTTTTTACATAACATGTAATTGACTTAATGTGTGAGCCTATCTTATTAACGTCTTTAAAATAGACTTATACAATTTTGTTGTAAAATAAATGAAGAAGCCAATATTTTAAGGTATCAAAATTTACATGCGATTTTCTATCCCAGTCTGGCGATGCATCACCAGGTATACGCATATTTCGCTACAAATCGTAACTTTCCGGTGCTTATTTCAGGACGACGCGACGCGGCGTCGTCATGAAATGCGCACGAAAAGGAGTGCGTTTAAGCTGTCGCTCTGTGTGTGTTTCTCGGGTAGAAGTGCTGACTATTTTTTAAACTAAAAGCCGCAAAGTAACTTTATCTTGACAGTAGATAAAAAATAAGCTTTTGTGCAATGCAAGATAATTAATCAGCAGAACTTATCTGTTCATAGGTAAAGGATGAATATTATTAATAGACTATTTTTGCGGCAAAAACTTGATTGTGTTTTTGAGACATTAATCTGATGAACAATGTTGGTGCTTATTCTAAAAGCCACAAAAAAAGTTATTCACATTATTTTTGTTTTCTAAATCATTTTAAACTGGTTTGGGAAACTTAATATTATATTTTAGTGCATTATCGTCAAAAAATCTGGATAAATTGATTTAGGAAAGATTTGCTGCGTATCTTTTGTGACGAAATCTGTACTGGCTGTTATGAATAAATGCCTGTTTTTCTTTAAAATTAAAAAAATATTAAATTACTTAATTTATTATTACCCTACTAACCACTAAAATATATCTGTCGTATCGCTTAACAGAAAAAGCTCTAATGCTACTTTTATCTTGATACACCATCCACAAAGGGCCTAAGTATAAAGAAATATTAAATTAAGCTAGATTACCTATTTATTATTTAAAAATACTCATAGCTTATGTTACATTTCTTTAAATTGGAAAGATTGAATTTTAAAAATATAGAAAAATATACGTTATGTTCCATTTAAAATAAAAAAGTTCTATATCGCAAAATTCACCATTTTATTTTTGTGCTAATGAAATGTCCTAAAAAAGCCAAAAATATAATTAAAAACTTTTTAAAAATCTAAGGCAATTGCAAAAACCGCATCTTAATAGTTTTTCTTGTTCTAAACTTATTTGCGATCAGAATGGGTCAAAACATGGACGGCCACCCTGTAGTTGTAAATTCAAATATTTTCTAATACACTTATACGTTTTATGATATAATAATTAAAATATGTAAATTATGATTTAATTTAGTAAAATTTTTAATTATGTTTTGTAAATAAATGCGCGTAATACAAAACTAAATAATTAAAGTTTTAATTAAATTATCCTTGTTAACTGTAAAATGTAAAAACATATTTAAATAGCTGTTTAAAACTTTTAAAAACTATGGTTAATAGCAATTAGTTATTGTGATTGTAGTATTTAACAAAATTAAATAGTTCTTCCGAATTTAATAAAGTTTGTCTGGAATGAAAATTCAAATTTGAATCAAAGCATTGCAGTGCCTTTGTGTCTTGTTCTATGTATGGATTTCGGATTGCCTAATTTAAACTCGTTGTAAGTCCCTAAGGTATTCAATAAATTACTGTATGGTTTTTAATATACTGGCTAGATACTACCAAGTGACTTTAACTTATAAATTTTCTTAAACAAATATTGCATAAATTAATCAGGTTACGAAATTAAATATTACCCTTTCAATTTTTGGACTTCCTAAATCAGATAATTTTTAAATTAATAAAATAAAACAAAAATATACTTTGTTCATAGTCACTTTGAACAAAGTATATTTTTTGTTTTATTTTATTAATTTAAAATGTACTGGTCACAAAGTAACGGACGAAACCATAAATTCTTTAAAGATAATTTTTGATTTGTTCCGTAATGTGTCCCCTTTTATGCTAGAAATCGTTCAATGGTTAGTTAGAGTTTTGGCATCTGATTGTGAGTTTTAAAAGAGTTTTTGGGGTATTACGCATTTATTAAAAAGAATTTAACACAAGATATACAATTTTATTAACCAAAAATGTATTAGTGGTTTAAATCTATATAAATAATAGAAAATCGTGTTAGTAACATTATTTATGAAAATTGGAGGGAAGGTACCTTAGAACCAAGAAAAGGACATGGCATACTATTTATCGCGTTTTACCGGTTGGTTCGACAAATCAAAATTATGCTGTTGCTATAATGTTGCTACAGTGTTGCTAAATGGTTGTTGTAGAGACAGTATAACAACAACTATTTAGCAACAGTATAAAATTGTTGCTGGTCAGAATTATGCTGTAGCTAGATAGTTGTTGTTATACTGTTGCTATAGTGTTGCTAAATTGTTGCTATGTTGTTACTTAGTGGATTGGTGAGGAGGTACCTTAGAACCAGGAAACGGACATAGGATACTTTTTATTGTTGGGAGGTTTTTAGGCGAATCGGTCGGTTGTTAGGCGAACACTTGGCGGATTGACTTATAAATCGATTGGATTTGGGTGGATTCGGGTGAACTCGGTTGGATTCGGGTGTACTCGATTGGATTCGGTCGATTTTGGGAGGACTCTGTTAAACTTGGGTGAACACGGTTGAACTCGGGTGAACTCGGTTGGACTTGGGTGAACTCGGTTGGACTCGGGTGGATTTGGTCGAACTCTGGAGGACTTGGTTGGATTTGGGTGATATCGGGTGGACTCGGGTATACTCGGGTGAACTTGGGTGAACTCGGTTGGACTCGGGCGAAGTCGGGTGAACTCGGGCGAACTTCAATTTGTTTAGCTCCCACGTAAGAAAGCAAAGCAAGGCAGAACATAGTTTACCGGGCCACCTAGATTATGAATAAATTAATTGTGTTATGACTTAAAAACTAAATTTATTATGCGTTATACCTAACCAATTATGTGCTTAATAAAAACTTATTTATGTCTTTAGTTAATTTTAAATTTCTAAATTTAAACCTTTAAAAATGTTTTAATTTTCCGAAAAAATTGATCAGTCCGTTTCAAATATAATCAAAAATTAAGGATAACTCTGTTTTTTTATCAATTTGTTGGTTATGTGAAAAGAATGTACAGGTTATATAAAAACAAAATTTATTAAATTATTTAAGTTTTGCAAGTCTTCTAATTTTAAATCAAATGATTATTTTTATTACGAGATCCTCTTTTTAATTGATTTTTAACTTATGTCAACGCACTGAAAAGATGATATTTTGTTTTCGAATTTTTATGTACTGACCCTTGAAATAAACTTTTAAATCTATTGTTATATTTACTTTATTTAAAAAAACTGCAAATTAATACAACATTAAATTAACAACATTACATATAATTTTTAAAGCAAAATAAATAAATACATTTTATATTTTCTCATAATTTAAAGTTTAATAATAATAAAAAATGTGTAAATCAGTGAGTGCTATGAAAAATTCTGCTTAATAAATTTGTCAAATTTATTTTTAAAAAAGTTTAATTTTTATAGATTTTGTAAACCTAATTTCAAATTAATAAAGTATAGGCCTAAATTTATAAACATTAAAAAAATAATTGCTTTCTCTTAGTATTTCAATTCTTCTTAGTAATTATCATTATTAATAGAGTTATTTTTGTTTATTTAATAAAATTAAGAAAACCAATTTTTATTTGGTAGTTATAAATAATTTGTTTATACGATAGAAGCATATTGTAATTTTAACGTTTTAAGAAAATAGGAATAAGCTGCCTGCTGTATAGTATTCACCGATGTTTAAAAATTCATAAAAATTGATCCCTTAAGTATCATAGACTCTTTCTTGGCAGAACATTAAGAAACAAAATAGGTAGTTATTCTTTATTATTTATAGTAAGTGGCATAAATCGCCATAAAATTAAACATTATTATTTTATGTTGATAATATAAAAGGAAACTACTAAACAATCTAGTTATTTTAATTTGGTCTACCATCGGTGGGTAATGGTGACTTATACGAAGAATTATACGAGAAAAAATATTTAAAACCAAGTGGTTACTGTAAATGCAGTCACATATGCATCTGGTTTTAAATATTTTTTCGTAAATTGAGTCAGTCACGACTTCTATCACCTTTATATTCGTATAAGTCACCAGTTTTTTTGGGAATTTAGAACATTTTCAAAAGTTTAAATTTACAAATTAAAATTGACTAAAGACATAAATACGTTTTAATTAAACACATATTAGGTTAGGTATAACGCATAATAAATTTAGTTTCTTAAATTATAATAAACTTAATTTATTTATAAATAAAAGCCTCTGATACCTTTTTGGTTAATAAAATTGTATATCTTGGGTTTTTTAATTTACTTTTCTAAGAGTAGCTTAATACCACAATAAAAACCTTTTTAAAACTGAGATGACAAAATTCTAACTAGCTATTGAACGACTTTTAGCATTAAAAGGGGTTTAAACAAAATAATATTTGTCTTTTCTCCAGAATAAACATTAAAAAATAATTGCTTCTGTCTCTTAATATTTCAATTTTTGCTAGTAATTATCATAATTAAAAGAGATATTTTTTTATTTATAAAAATTAAGAAAACAGAACATTTCCAAATAAGGATAAATAGAGGGTTAAGTATGAAGAAATGCCAAATGTTAATTTGTTTAAATTTAAATTTCCAGGCAACAAATAAACTATAAAATTAAAAAGGGGTGACACATTACGGAACAAATCAATTAGTTTAATATTTGTTTAACAAAATTTATAAATTTCAACTTCACTTGCTTAGGATCAGTATATTAAAAGCATATACAGTAATTTGATTTTAGGGGCTTAGAAATTGAAAGTTAAATTGGACAATCCGAAATTGATACATAGAACAAGACACAAATGCACTGCACGATGCAATGCTTTGATTCAAATTTACATTTGTATTCCAGACTTTAATAAATCCGGAAGAGCTATTTTATTTTATAAAATGTTACAAACATACATGCGCGCCGGATGAGGGGGCGGGGGTAGTGTGCTTGCCCCCCTGGATTTAGGTAAATGTAGTTCACTCACAAAAACATTAAGCAAATGGTTGCTATTTATAAACTTTTTTGAAAAAGTTAAATAGGATGTTTGTTGGTACAGACTGTCCCAGTAAAAATCCATTTTTATTTGCTAACAGCTGTCAAAATTTTGTATTTTAAAGTTTTCTCGTTGGTAATTTTTGGTTTATTTAGTTTTTTGAAGCTTGTATTGTAGCTATTTTAGCTTGTAGCGTAGTTTCTTTAAGATTTGGGATCCGTCGTAAGTAGTTAGAGAGGTAAAACTTTAAATATAATATTAAAGTTCTTTAAGTTAATGCTCGTTAAACCCATAGGAGTAATTATTACCAATTACAAACATCAATAATTTATTTGAAAATCACGATTTTTATTCCATAATTAGATTCTTTGATTCAGTTACTAAGGATAAGATTTACCAACGAAGCAAATGATGCATTTTTCGTTTTTGAGTTCTGCATCCGAGCCAGATGACAGAGAATAACATCAAAAAGATACCGAAATGATATGGGAAAACCTTTTTGCCAAATATGAACTGAAAAATTTAGAAAATGAATTTGAAACATGGTGCCACTATTGGCAACAACGACCAATTGATAAAAACAAAGATATGGAAATAAAAGATGTGCTAAATAAATGTACTTTTATTCGTACCATAAAACAACTTTTAAAAATGTTTTTAACCATGCTATCAACAACGGTCATTTACTCGTACAAAGTGAACGGCCAGACTGAAGAGCGGACGTGCGACATAAGAGCGAGTAATTTTGGGAGGGCATGCAAGGCTGCATGTTAAATTTGCCCGACCGCTGGTTTTAAAAAATCGCTCGCTCGCTTGTTGTTTGCGCGACCTTTAGTCTGGCCGTTCTCTTAGACGTGTAAAAACTTGATTGCGATCTACAATTTCGCAAAATCATTTAAGTCGTTTATGCCTTTTAAGCGTTTATAGTCAACGAATTGAAGCACAAAAGAAATTTTTTATCAAAGATTTAAGAAATAAATTTGGTCAAAATGGAAGAAGATTCTAATTTTTGTCTTCAGAGTTATTTAATCTTTATTAGTTTTAAGATTTAGATTAAGATTTATATTGTATAAATCATTACTGGGAATTTTTTTACTGTTGTTTTATGGTTTGAATTTTACATATATATATATATATATATATATATATATATATATATATATATATATATATATATATATATATATATATATATTGTTGGGAGAGGGGCCTTAAGTTCCTGTTTATAGAGTATATTTGCCGGAAAACACTAATATACTTTAAATGTTCAATAACTTTGGGTGAGCTATTCGCCGTCTCAGGGGACCTAAGCACCCCCTAATCCCCCCTTCGCTAATTACGCGCATGAAAATAAGCGATTTTAACGGCAAGAAATTTTAAAAAAAAAAATGTGCACTTGTCTGGTGCCCCCTCCCGGGACTTCCTCCAGGCGGCACCCATGCAAACATATAACAACTTGATATTACCCATAGTTTTTAAAAGTTTAAAACAGTTATTTAAATCATTTTTTAACATTTTACTAATAACAAGAAAAATTTATTTTAAACTTTATTTATCTATTTTTGTATGACGCGCATTTATTTATATATAGAACATTATGAAATATATCAGTTAATTAAATAATAATTTACATATTTTGATTACTATGTTAAAAAACGTACACGTGTATTAAACAAAATGAATTTACAACTATAAGGTGGCCACTTTTCAAAATAGAACTTTGTTATTTAAAATGAAACACCACGTATATTTTCCTATATTTTTAAAAATTCAGCTTTTTACTTTAATAAAATGTAACATGAGCTCTGGTTATTTTAAAATAATATACAAGTAGTACTGCAACCATTATAATATAATTTAATACTTAGGCTTTTAGCCTTTGTGAATGGTGCATCAAGATAAAAGTATCAGTGGTGATTTTTCTCTTAAGCTCTAACAGGACAGTTATACATTACAGACAGACAGACTTCGTAACAAGAGATCACAATAACAATAGTACCCAAATCAATTTACTGATAGATTTTTTGATGATAATCGATATTAAAATACAATATTTAGTTTCTTAGGCCAGTCTTTACTAATTTACGAAACAAAAATAATGTACATTAGTGTTTTTTGGGGCATTTACGAATTTTGGATAAAAACACCAACATTTTTCTTTAGATTAATGTCTTAAAAAGACAATCTAGTTTTTTTGCCACAAAAACAGTCTATTCATATTCATTCTATACTTATGAACAGATAAGTTCTGCTGATCAAATTATCTTGCATTACCTTTATTTGAAGAAGCATATTATTCCTACAGCCACACAGCTCTTTTAAGCTATTAATTTGGATTATCATGGGAAGGTAATGGTGACTTAGACGACAATAAACGTGGTAGTAGTCGTGACTAATTGCAGTTCAGAAAAAATATTCAAAACCAGGCACATAAATGACTGCATTTTTAGTAACCTGACTGTTTTGAGTATTTTTTTCTTAACAGTCACGACTACTACCACCTTTAATTCGTATAAGTCAACATTACAAATTATTTATAAATAACGTATGATAATTGGTTTTTCCAATTTTTATAGATAAAAAAATATTTCTTTTAATTTTGATAAATACTAAAAAAGAAAGAAAGAAGCAATTATTTTTTTAATGTTTATGGATTTAGCTAAGTCTATACTTTATTAAGGTTATTGGGAATGCAGTCACAGATGACTTATGACTACATCCCCAATAACCTCCTGGTTTTAAACATTTTTTTATACAAATATATGAAGGTATTTCGTTTAAAACTGGTAAAATCAGTTTAAATCGTATTTTAAAAGGCCCGCATAACACAATTTTTTTTAATAATAAATAAAAAACAATGCTTTTGGCTATAATTTTTGCTTTATTAAAAAAAACATGCAGAATTGTCTGGTTAAACTGACACATTTTCTTACATATTTAAATTAACATTTTTTTAGACATGACGATTGAAACCATTTCAAAAACATTAAATAACATTATTTTAAGTCACAAACACCAAAGCTAATTTTTGCTTTTTAAGGAAAGTAACAAAGCTCTAAAAATTGTCTTTATCTTACCTATATTACCATACTTGTTAGTTACCTTCTTTCTAATATTATTTTTACAAAATTTTTACCTTGCAAAATTAAAATAACGTTTTACAAATAAACACCGCGGCAATATAAATTAAACGTTTAAAAACCCGGCACACACAATACGTAGTACTAAGGTTATCATACAAGCTTTGGTTGGTTGTCATAAAGATAATATTTAATTACAGTGCGAAAATTTAAAAGAAAATTAAAATATAATTACCTAAATTAGTGTACAGTGTTTTTTCGCACATTGTGTGAATAAGTTAATTTATTATAAATAAAAACAATACATATTTAAACATTTTTAGTTCTTTAATTTAACCACTAATCAAAAAACTACTTCTTTAAAGCTCCAGATATGTGCATGTCATAAAACTAAATATTATTCCAAATGCCTAATAATTTCTTAATCACAATGTTTAACTTTCGTAATCAATCTTAAAACTATTTATCTGTGGGTATGGCAATAAAAACTATTTTGTTTTTACCACCATAGTTTTTACTTTCATCGCTCCTGACATTTGACCTTAAAAAATTTGCAAAGAAAAAAATATATAATTTTTGGTAAGATATGATTACTAAAAAGTCACAATACATTAGCTGCATATCAATAAATAAAAACAAGCTCAAAAATAGTTTAAACTTAGGGACAAGGATTTTTATGTAATTTTGCAAGAAATCAAGAGATATCTTTTAGTGTTACAAACCAAATTAAAAAATAAGAAAAACCGATCGTACTACTACTAAAACTAAGTAAAGTGAACAAAGATGCCCAAAAAATCCAATCATTTAATACTTTTTACTTTTAAAAATTTTAACTTTACATAGAAAAAGAAAATTTAATTTAAAAAAATAGGTATTTTTAATATAAAAATTTGCTTGCAAAAAAATATTATTCACAATTTTTGTAAAATAAATAGCTTTGGCGGTTAAAATATAGATATTATCAGTGTTCAGTTATAATAGGTTTTAAAGCACTTTACGTATCAGTTTAAATTTTGTTTTTTGGCCATTTTTTAACACGTCCTATACTATACAGTGTGTCTCAGCAGAGCTGATACAAAAGAATAAATAAACCAAAACTTTTTAATTTGAAATTCACTTTTTGTGAAAACTAGTCGAGTGACCCAACACTAATAAACACAAAATTTTACTCCGATTTGTAGTATACTGGGCAAGTTATAACAAAAAATATGAAAATTACCTTAAAATAACGTACTTTTACTTTTAAAAATAGAACACAATTTTATAAGTAAATTTTGTAGAAAATTTATCTTTATTTTAAATTTTTAAGTTAAAGCCTTAAAAAACATTGTTGTTAGTTTTTTCATACATGCGTTATGTATTAACACTTAAATACTCGACACGACAGGGCGAATTTTAATAAATTTTATCTAAAACTTAACTTTGCAATAAGAATAATAATAATAAATAATTATTTACCAGTTTAAACAATAATAATTATATAATCCAAGTAATGTGTTAATGCCTTAACTTTTTAAAATTTTAACAAAAAAATTTGTTGGTATATTTAAAAAATAAAAGTACTTCTTGAGCATTTTTTTAATTATTTTTAGTTATTACTTGCCCTGTATGATACCAATCAAAGTAGAATTTTCGATTTCTAAACTTTTAAACAATGCATTTTCCCAAAAGCCAATTTTAAATTCAAAAATTTTTGGTTCATTTGTCCTCTTGTAGCCACCCATCCTGGAACACAGTATACAGTGAGGTCCTAAAGTTCGTCGCCCCCTCTAACTTCTGAACCGTTTGGTATGTGTTATGTGTTATAAAACTTGGAATGATAATTTATAACCAGGGTCTGCATGTTTTGACATATCAATGACAGCTCTAAATGATAAGGTGACAGCTGGTTGCCATTTTGGATTTTTTTTTAGTGGAAAAGGGTATCGTGTGTAAGGTCCGGTTTATCAAAACATTAGGTTTGTTTTATATCAAAAAAGTGACAAGTGTCAGAGTTTTGGGCCCACGAGTGTAGTGGCAAGTCCGTTCTTGTCTTCCTAGATGCCTTCAAGCTTATAGCAAGAATTTGTTAGTATCTTTATTGCTTATACGACATACCAAGGTTTTATTAAAATATACAGGGTCACTTAAAAGTTACGGATTAAAAAGTAATTTTGGAGGCACCCTTTCTAAGCCCCATATCTCCGTTATGGGGTCACTTAGGAACTTTTTTTTATATGAAAGGCTAGTGTTATTTTATGGTCTTCTACACGCTCCTAAATTTTAGAGATATGCTTACTGGACACCCTGTATAGAAATGGTAAACCGTTAGACATTTTTGGCGTTTATGAAAATTTATCCTGATGTTACACAACCTTTTTTGACCGGCACCTCCTTATATCACCAATCGTTAAAAGAGCTTTAAGAAAATACCACCCTAGGTATATCTAGCTTTATTAGTTTTGGAAATATGGACATCTATATAATGTATTTAGCAAATTACACAACCCCACAAAAATAAAAAAGTTGTTGGTCCGAAATACTAGACTATGGTATCTTTATGTTTTTGGGGTCGCTGAATCCGAATCTGGGGTCGGTTTGACCCTAACAGGTCAGGGTCAAGGTCATTTTAAGATCAATCACCGCCCAACAAGTAAAAAAAAGTTGAAGGTTTGAAAGACCAGACCATGGTTTCTTTTTGTTTTTGGGGTCGCTGAATCCAAATCTGAGGTCGGTTTGACCCCATTAGGTCAGGGTCAAGGTCTTTTTACGGTCAAATCATCAAAATTTATTGAAAACGGAACACAATCGTGGTATTTTATGTTTTTAGAATCGCTAAATCCGAATCTGGGGTAAGTTTGATCCCATCAGATCACGGTCAGGGTCATTTCAAGGTCAAATCATTAAATTTTATTTAAAATCATGGTATATTTATGATTTCGCGGTCGCTGGATCCGAATCGGTAGTCAAATTGACGACTGAACTGATTGATTGAAGGTTAAGATCAAGGTCATATTAAGGTCAAAACATCCGAAGTTATCGTAAATGCACCAAAATCATGATATCTTGGGGTTTCTCGGGTCGTTAAATCCGAATCCGGAGTCAAATTGACCCTCCGATTTTAAAAACATAAAGGTACCACGTTTTGACCTTGAAATAACCTTGACCGTGACCTAATGAGGTTAAACTGACTTCGAATTCGGATTCAGCAACCCCAAAGACATAAAAATACCACGTTTGTAGTCCATTTTGGATGAACTTTGATGATTTGGCCTTGAAATGACCTTGACCGTGACCTGATGGGATCAAACCGACACCATATTTGGATTCAGCCAGCCCAAAAACATAAAGATACCATGGTCTAGTCCTTCGGACCACCAACTTTTTATGTTTGTGGGGTTGTGTTATTAAAGTACCACCATTTTGTAGTATGTGAAGCTAATGACTTATGTACTAGTCAGGATCTTTTAAATAATGTGCCACAAGACCACCCTTCCGATTAAAAAAATATTCCAAAATGGCGCCCAGCTATCACCTTGACATTTAGAGTTGCCACTGATATGTCAAAAAATGCAGAACTTTGTCATATATTATCGTTTCTAGTTTTATAAAAAAATATACTCAGAGTATCTCAGAAGTTAGAAGAAGGGCGACGGACTTTAGGACCTCACTGTAGAGTTTTATTCATAAATTATTTTGGGATATCCATTTCAAGAAGACCTTTTAATGGATTATTAGTACAGATCTCACTTTCTGTGAAATATTAAGGGTAACTTCCATAAATTTAATGTGTACCCAGGAAGAACTAAACGATACTTAAGGGATCAGTGTCGATGAATTTTTAAACATCGGTCAATATTTGGCGTAAGATTTCCGTTTCGTATTTCATGGATCAAGTAAATTATACCATAATTCTATCCTTTACAGCAGTTTCTAAACTACTAAAAAAAAAAGAACAGCTTTTGTACAGGGTGGCTGCCCATGCTTTGACCTATTTTGATCGCGAACAAGTATAGAACAAATAGAGGTATCAAAACGCGGTTGTCGCAGTCTTATTTTTTTTTAAGTTTCTTCTTTATCATATTTTTGCCATTTTGTTGTAACATTTTGTTAGCACAGAGACAAAAGTTGATTTCCAAAGTTAATTAAATATGAGGCGGATCTTTCCATTAAAAAATATCGTTGCCAAGTATTCTTTGGAGGTGCCTAAGAAGCAATGCACCCTAGTCTAAATATCGCTTAAGCTGAGTTAAAAAAATCAATACTTAGGGCATTTTGGGTATGCTTTATTAAAAGATATTGGTACTTGTTGGTAAATTTTAATAAAAAATGATGATGTTATATCTCAGCAGTAAAGATAGAATTTTAAAAAATTGGAATCTTGCTTAATTAAGTCGGATAATGCAATTCCTAAAACTAAAATACAGCGTGTCTTCGGAGTTTCTTATTGAATGAAAAACTGTTTAATTATTAACCCTTAATTAGCCGCGCCGGTGTATTTTGTACACAAATCTTAAAAAAGAACATCACAATTTGTTTAAAAAACTGATTCATCCTACTACGGATCCATGAATCTTAGGCAGGATGTCCTTGGTACGCTGTGACGGTCTTGGTTGAAAATCGCATTTGATTATGAAAATATCGTTATTTCTTTGTAAACGGTGCCTAAAATACACCGTGCGACTAATATTAATGCAATATATATTTCGGCGCAGCATTTTATTTTTTAAGTTTCTTTTATAAAATTAGTGTAGGTATTTTAAAATTATAAAATTTAATACATAAGCACAATATCAAGGACAAAAGCACAAACACAAGCATGAAATATGATAAAAATATTTTCATAATCCAGAGATATTGATATTAAAACTGAACCTAATGCATTTAAACCTACCAAAATATTTTGTTGTATTTGTATTTTTATGTAATATTCTGCCGTCCCACGAATAAACACCGTATGTTATGTGGATTATTATATGCACATACTGTGTTTTTCCGTTCGACGGCAGCAGGGCCTGATTAAGTATTAGGCTAATTAGACTGTATAGCACAGCAATCTTAAACTAACAAGCCGTGAAGTTGCAAAATCTGGCAACCCAACATGTAAGGAATGTCAAGTAAAGTTTGGAAATAGGTTTAAACGATTCCAAATATATATTTTTTGTTTTTAAAAGTTGAATAGAAGCGTATAGTTATTATTTTAAGAAAAAATAAATAGTTTATTGAAGAGTAGTGCCAAAGTAATAACCGCTGTTTTTTCGTTTAAATGTAACAAGAAATTTTGCACGTATGGTGTATACTTTGTCCGTACCGAGATATGTAGTATGAACTATTAAATCAAAATTCTTTCGTTAAAATGTAAAAAACATTTAATATTGTGTGTAGGCAGGTTCAATATGCCACGAACATGTTGCGTCTTGGGCTGTAAAACGTATTACCCCAGTGATATATAAACAGAGTGTTATCTAAGAATATTTAGTTATCCAAAAGACGAATGAATAAAATCAATCAAATAAAGTTAAAATTGCATCTACCAAATGTTTGTATCAAGGATAGTGTGAAAATGTGCACCACAGTTTTTACTCCAGAAATATTCCAAGGACTATATTAACTAATTCACATACATACAATATGAGCAACGCTGTTTGGTTCATCGGCAGGCAATAGAATAACTAAACAAGCACTATTAGTCACGCATGTCTACATGCCGGGATTTAGTTAGATTGTCTTTTTTCCTCACATTACCTATGTGTTATGTTATTTAACTGAATCTGTATACTGGTAAGTTCACCAACAACTAATAATTATATACGTATTCTGACAGTCATTTACTTAAGGTTTTATAGGGTAAGTAGTGCAAAACTTAAATTTAAAGCTTTTTTATTTTAAAGTGCCTTTTATGTAATACAAACTAAGTTGTTATATTTATAACTAAAATGTGTTGCTCTCAGTTTATTTAAAGTAGTGCAACTATTACCAAATAGTGTTTAGCTAAATTTAAAAAAGTTACCTGGTATGTTTGCACAAAATTGATAAAACGTGGCAGAAAAAATCCTTAAAACAAAAATTTGTATAAAACAGAAAAGTTTCTGAATATAGGTTTTGGGGACACGCTATTGCTTTTTAGGACAAGAAGAGTATTTAAAATTATATCTATATGTTGTCTTAAACATCCTTAGGAAATAATACGTATATTTTGTTTAAAACATCTTAAAAAATAGTATATTTAGCATGAAATCTATTAGGTTCTAATTAAAATCTCCCTAACATGCAGTGTTGTTTGCAACTTTGCCTTTCTTACTTCACAGCTTAATAGTTAAGAAAATACTACATTAAGTAAATCTAATTTTAGTTAGTTTCGGAAATATGGTCATCCAAATCAGGTACCATTTTGTAGTAGGAAAAGGTATCGACTTTATATTTTAGGGTTGTAAAGTACTCGACAGGAGTTTTAAAATGATGTACCACAAGACACCCTTTTAATTAAATTTATTTCTTTAAAATGACTTCTAACTGTTAATTCAACATTTATATCCGTCATTTCTTGCCCAAAATTTGCTTTATGGTGTCCAACTAAAGTCCTCAAATTTTAATAAAAAATACCGAACAATTCAAAAGTTAGGAGGGGTGACTTAAGACACGCACTGTATATAAACGGACAGATATACAGGGTGTTTTCTAATCTACTCAAGTTCGCACCATATGAAAAAAAAATTATTAATTTTACGAAAAAAGGTAAACCTTATAAAAAGTTCTACATGGTCCAAAAGCTAAAAATCAATTATTAGATATTAATTTTATGCAGTGGTATACGAGGTATGTCAAAAAACAAGAATTTTGCTTAAGGGGAAAGTACCTTTATTTTTCATAATATGAAGAATTTTTATAAAGAAAAGATGATTAGGATTAAAAGTACCATTTAAATATGCAAACTTGTGTATTTATTAAAAAATCTTTCTTTTTTAAATCTTTATGACATCTCTCGAAGGCTTATGCCTGAATACCAGTGTACCGTGAGTGCCGGGTTATTGGATGTTTAACCCATTTTTGAGTTCCGTCAACGTTATCCAAGTACTGAAACATGCAATTGCATTTCATAGCACCTTTTAGACAACGCGGTAGTGCCACCACAGTAGAATAGCTAACGCACTTCTAACATAATAAGGGTAGTTTTCCCATAAGAAATACATGGGGAAAATTTAAGGTTCGATCTGCAATTTTATGACCGTCCTAGGGCGTGGCCCAAAATAGGGGATGATTTTAAACCACGTGGTAGATAGGGGTAGTTTTTATAGATAGGGGTAGTTTTCGTAATCATCACCTAAACTCAAAATTGAAACGACCTATAAATTAATTAAAAAGTCTCGCCGGCGCCGGGAGTCGAACCCATGACACCTGACCACCTGTGTGAGAATCCAACGCCATATACCACTAGGCCATTGAGGGATCTGATAATTAAAACGCCAAACGAGGTATAATTGTTACCAGGGCATTAGCATATAACAATGAATCAATGCACAGTTGCCGGAGCTAACACAGAATTTAGTTGAACACCTGCTGATAATGGCATAATTCAAACCGAAGCGGCAACGCTGCATACATAATTTCGCATAGTCAGATATCAAAGCGTCAAGGGCCTTAACAGTTTTTAACGTATAACTTGGCTTCTAGTGGTTTGATTTTAGTCATTCTTTTTTTTAAACAATTATTTTTAATAAATATATTAACACTAATTTTTAAATAAATATGTTATTTGAGAGTAAATAGGGCCTTAACAGTTTTTAACGTATATTTCGGTTTCTAGTAGACCGATTTTAGTTGTTCTTTTTGCTAATAATTTAATTTTTATAAATCTACAAATATTAATACTAAAATTTTTAATAATTATGTTATTTGAGTGTAAATAGGGCCTTAACAGTTTTTAACGTATATCTTGGCTTCTAGTGGTTTGATTTTATTCATTCTTTTTTAAACAATTATTTTTAATAAATATAACACTAATTTTTTAAATAAATATGTTATTTGAGAGTAAATAGGGCCTTAACAGTTTTTAACGTATATTTCGGTTTCTAGTAGACCGATTTTAGTTGTTCTTTTTGCTAATAATTTAATTTTTATAAATCTACAAATATTAATACTAAAATTTTTAATAATTATGTTATTTGAGTGTAAATAGGGCCTTAACAGTTTTTAACGTATATCTTGGCTTCTAGTGGTTTGATTTTATTCATTCTTTTTTAAACAATTATTTTTAATAAATATAACACTAATTTTTTAAATAAATATGTTATTTGAGAGTAAATAGGGCCTTAACAGTTTTTAACGTTTATTTCGGTTTCTAGTAGATCGATTTTAGTTGTTCTTTTTGCTAATAATTTAATTTTTATAAATCTACAAATATTAATACTAAAATTTTTAATAATTATGTTATTTGAGTGTAAATAGGGCCTTAACATTTTTTAACGTATATCTTGGCTTCTAGTGGTTTGATTTTAGTCATTCTTTTTTTAAACAATTATTTTTAATAAATATATTAACACTAATTTTTAAATAAATATGTTATTTGAGAGTAAATAGGCCTTAACAGTTTTTAACGTATATTAGAAATACAGGGCTGTTTTTCGAAATATAGGGCTGTTTTTAGAAATACAGAGCTGTTTTTGAAAATACAGGGCTGTTTTTAGAAATACAGGGCTGTTTTTGAAAATACAGGGCTGTTTTTAGAAATACAGGGCTGTTTTTGGAAATACATGGCTGTTTTTGGAAATACAGGGCTGTTTTTGGAAATACAGGGCTGTTTTTGTAAATACAGGGCTGTTTTTAGAAATACAGGGCTGTTTTTAGAAATACAGGGCTGTTTTTGAAAATACAGGGCTGTTTTTAGAAATACAGGGCTGTTTTTGAAAGTACAGGGCTGTTTTTGAAATACAGGGCTGTTTTTGGAAATGCAGGGCTGTTTTTGGAAATAAAGGGCTGTTTTTGGAAATACAGGGCTGTTTTTGGAAATACAGGGCTGTATTTGGAAATACAGGGCTGTTTTTGAAATTCCAAAAAGCAGCCCTGTATTTCCAAAAACAGCCCTGTATTTCAAAAACAGCCCTGTATTTCAAAAACAGCCCTGTATTTCTAAAAACAGCCCTGTATTTTCAAAAACAGCCCTGTATTTCACAAAAACAGCCTTGTATTTCAAAAACAGCCCTGTATTTCCAAAAACAGCCCTGTATTTCCAAAAACAGCCCTGTATTTCCAAAACAGCCCTGTATTTCCAAAAACAGCCCTGTATTTCTAAAAACAGCCCTGTATTTTCAAAAACAGCCCTGTATTTCTAAAAACAGCCCTGTATTTTCAAAAACAGCCCTGTATTTCTAAAAACAGCCCTGTATTTCCAAAAACAGCCCTGTATTTCTAATATACGTTAAAAACTGTTAAGGCCTATTTAGTCTCAAATAACATATTTATTTAAAAAATTAGTGTTAATATATTTATTAAAAATAATTGTTTAAAAAAGAATGACTAAAATCAAACCACTAGAAGCCAAGATATACGTTAAAAAATGTTAAGGCCCTATTTACACTCAAATAACATAATTATTAAAAATTTTAGTATTAATATTTGTAGATTTATAAAAATTAAATTATTAGCAAAAAGAACAACTAAAATCGATCTACTAGAAACCGAAATATACGTTAAAAACTGTTAAGGCCCTATTTACTCTCAAATAACATATTTATTTTAAAAATTAGTGTTATATTTATTAAAAATAATTGTTTAAAAAAGAATGAATAAAATCAAACCACTAGAAGCCAAGATATACGTTAAAAACTGTTAAGGCCCTATTTACACTCAAATAACATAATTATTAAAAATTTTAGTATTAATATTTGTAGATTTATAAAGAATTAAATTATTAGCAAAAAGAACAACTAAAATCGGTCTACTAGAAACCGAAATATACGTTAAAAACTGTTAAGGCCCTATTTACTCTCAAATAACATATTTATTTAAAAATTAGTGTTAATATATTTATTAAAAATAATTGTTAAAAAAAAGAATGACTAAAATCAAACCACTAGAAGCCAAGTTATACGTTAAAAACTGTTAAGGCCCTTGACGCTTTGATATCTGACTATGCGAAATTATGTATGCAGCGTTGCCGCTTCGGTTTGAATTATGCCATTATCAGCAGGTGTTCAACTAAATTCTGTGTTAGCTCCGGCAACTGTGCATTGATTCATTGTTATATGCTAATGCCCTGGTCCCAATTATACCTCGTTTGGCGTTTTAATTATCAGATCCCTCAATGGCCTAGTGGTATATGGCGTTGGATTCTCACACAGGTGGTCAGGTGTCATGGGTTCGACTCCCGGCGCCGGCGAGACTTTTAATTAATTTATAGGTAGTTTCAATTTTGAGTTTAGGTGATGATTACGAAAACTACCCCTATTACCACCACGGACATTATGTTTAAATAACTACCACATAGGAGTGGCAGAATACTACACAGTGGTTTGTCATTGCCAACTGTGAGGTGACAAGCAATTAAAAATCTGATGTCCGATTCCGAGATTCGAACTCGAATCGCTACGGTGAGAGGCTGGTACGTTAGCCCCTGCACCACTGCTCGCCACTATTTTATTTTTTCATGTGATAAGGGTGAAAAGTTATTTTTGTACATTAGTTCATACTTATTTTGAAAGGTTAACTGTAAGGAAAGCTTAAGAAATGTCAAAACAGCAAAAACTTACGGAAATACTCTGTATCACGGAAATTTAAAAATTAAAAAAAAATTTCTTAAGTAATTTGCATCTTTAAAAAGTAATTTTAATACTTAACAATTTCTCTTTATAACATTCTTTAATATAATAAAAAATAATGGTACTTCCCCTAATATGTAATTTATATTTTTTAACCCCTTGCATACCATTGCAAAAAGTTAATATTTGATATTTGCTTTTTAGGATTTAGACCATGTAGAACTTTTTATAAAGAATATTTTTTGCATAAAATTAATAATTAAAAAGTTATCAATATGGTGCGAAGTTCAGTGAACACTTTGTATACACATGGGTCCTGAAATATTTCGTTTACAAGATACAGGGTATTAAACTTTTCAAAAACCTAAAAATTTCCAAAACTTTTTTTTGAAAATTTGTAAGACTAGATATAAACGTTATTTAATTAATTAATTATTGTTGTGGTTACATAATTGATAATAAGAAGTTAAAACACCTAATTTTTAAAAGAAAAAAATCCCTAATATTTCTTGTATGGTCCAGGATTATGTTGTTTAGCGGATATTATTTTTTTCTGAAAAACTAAGGAAGCTACTTAAAAATATATGAAAATATTAAAAAGTCATATTTTTAGCTGTTTTAACCAAAAAAAAAAAAAAAAATTAAATCTGCAAAAAAGGCGTCCATTTTTTTGGTCAATAATATTAGCTTATATGCGTCCTACGCCGCTACTGGTTTTACTAATTAAAATAATTTAGGGCTAAATTAACTTCTTATTGCAAAAAACACCACGGCATAATTTTATAAAATCGGATAAGGCATATTTAAGATTTTCTTTTTAAAGTTTAAGACCCTGTATTATAGAAATAAAGCATTTTTGGACTTATCTTTATATTAATTTTTTCATATATTTTTTTTTTACCGCAATTAGAAGGACTGCCTGACACTTTGCGTATATAGTTAAAAATATAGACAAAGAATGTCCAAAATTGTCTACCTCTTTCAAAAAGATGCCTAATTATGTTTATAACGGAAGCACTAGCATCGGTGTTATTTTAGTAGAAACCAAAATAAATAATCCTGCTCAAACTCTATTCAATACAAACCCCAATTTTAATTAATCCATTATTGGTACGGAAAGTCTCTGTGTTTGGCAACAAATATTAATTTTAGTTTGTTAACTAAAGCATGTGTTTCTAGGCCCTTTCGACGTACATAAATGCATGTAGGTTTTTAATTATACTTATAATTCCTGAGCTATTTTTATAAAAAAGTTTACATAAACATGAATGCTCAAATTTTTCGTTTTCAAGAAAGACAGGGTGTTAAACTTTTCAAGAAACCTAAAAATTTCAAAAACACTTTTTTAGTAAAATTTATTATACTTAAAATAAACGGTTTTTAATATTTTTTTTTGTTGTTATTAAAACATTGCTAATAGAAAGTTACAACAGTTAATTTTTAAAAGAAAAAAAATCCCCAATGTTTCTTGCATGGTCCAGAATTATGCGGTTTAGCGGAATCTATTATTTTTCTGAAAAGCAAAGCAAGCTACTTAAAAATATCAGACACACAAAAGTTGTATTTTTATAGGTGTTCCATCCAGAAAAAATATAAAAGTTACAAAAAAGTCAGTGGCGTACACATTTTGTCAATAACATTAGCTGAGATGCGTTCCAGGCCGCTACTGGTCTCAAAAATTAAAATTAGTTCAAAGCTTAATGAACTTCTTGTTTTTTTCATAAAATTGGCTCAGGACTATGCCCTTAGATTTTCTTACCACAATTAGGAAACACCCTGTATATCGGAAAATATGTGAGTAGCTGCAATTATTATATTATAGGTATAGGAGTTACAAAGTAAAATATTTGTGTTATCATATTATTATACAGTGTCTGGAAAGGTCATGTCGTACTTGATGGTGCTGATAGAGTGAGCCAAATTATAGTTGTTAGTTAAAAAAAAAAATATGAAGCTTCTTATAAGCAGCCGGTAAGAGATCAAATTTTTTGTGAAAAACGTTTGTTAAATACGAAAATTTGATCGCATAACAACCGCAAACCTTCAATCAAGTTTTGTCAAACTTCCGTTTATTTAATGGATTTTTGTAACCTGTTTAACTTGGATTTGTTAGTTTTTACTTTATGCGAACAAGAAAAAAACTGAAGATATTTGATAAAACAAACCGCACATCCTTAAATTTTGGTAATTTAATGGTTTTAGTTACTGATTGCTTTAGGGAGTTATTGCGCTTTAAATTTATATTTTTACAAAATATATTTTATCTAAAACTTTTGTACGGTTGCAACAGTATAAATGATATTTGGGCAACAAAATTAACTCATACTGAGGTTTTTCTCAAGGTTACACAAGTTAAAACATTATACTTTTCCGTTTAATGTGTACATTTTTGACAGAAGTGACAAACTTGGCATTTTACTGTGCTAATTTTTTTCAGAAAAAGGCATGTCCTATTTTAATCAATATCTTTGACCGTTTTTTTTTATATAATCGCATTTCGAAAACATACATACATACATCACCTACGTATGTAATGGACCTTCAGTCAACGTCAATTCTCAAAAATGATATGTTCTAAGTTGATTTTATTAATTAATCAGTATATAAGAAATATTTTTTATTTTTTATATGGAAAATTAACTAGTCGCCCTGTAACAAAACAAAATGCCCTAAGTATTTCACAAATTCAAGAGCAAGTTGTTGGACATAAAATACCTACTCCCCAATAGCCTCCACCACTGCCCCCACCTTAACCGACAGCAATTCCATGCTATTCTCACTAAAAATAAGGGTAGCATCATCAGCATACAGTACAGTCTGCTCTCTTGATATGTCCGGCAAGTCATTTGTACATAAAATAAATAATAAGGGTCCCAGAATTGAGCCCTGTGCAACTACTCTTATCATATTTACTTTTTGCAATTTAAAAATGATACCATAGAGATCAGGCTCCACCACCTGCTGAGTTCTTCGGGTCAGATATGACTATATTAAGGTAAGCGCAGTTCCCCTAATGCCATACATTTCCAGTCTGTACAACAATTTAGCATGGTCTAGCTATTTAAGAATTTAAAAATTTTAACAAGTGCTTGATACATAGCCCCAATTTTTGATTTGCCCCTTTAAAATCCATTTTGTCTATTTGAAAAAACCGATTCTTTTTTTAAATCACAAAGTTTCTATTCAACACGTTTTCAAAAATTTTACTCATAGAAACAACGGCTGTGTAATTTTTAATAATTTTTACTCCTACCCATTTTAAATAACACATTATGTACAAATCCAAATGTAGAATCTGTGTGTAGCAGTGCTTTTCGCGTGTCTGTGACGTCATTCGCTGGGCGGGCGGATGACGTCACTGCATATCGATTTTCGAGGGCAAGAGTGAAAACGGTTTGATCCGATGTAACTGGGTTTCCGAATTTTCCTTGTTAAGGAAATTATATTATTTCTATAAGTATTTTTGATATAAGCATTTTTTAAATAGATACCAATGTCTAATTTGTTACCGAAAATAATAATATAGCTTAAAACACAGCCAACTCAGAGTTTGGCTAAAAATTTAAATGCATACCAATGCATGTAGAGCTATTTTTTCCAGTTGTGTTTTAAGTTAGCAACATGCTGTTTTTTACAAGGTTTTATTTAACTAGCAATGTATGTATGTATGTTCGGGTGCAGTGTTGAATTCAAAAAGGGAAGTTTATTATTTCCGGGGGATCCTGAAGTTACCAAAAAAACATTTAACAACAACAAAAAAGCTCCTTACCTTTAAATACCAACATATTCCAAGTTTCTCCGGTGGAAGGGAATTTTTTTGCTTCGAGTTATCCCCACTGCCCCTCTGGACAGTAAATTAAAAGGCTTGCTAAGAGTAACTCCAATATTAAAGTAACATCATTTTAAATCCAACATGGCAGAACACCCAAAATGGCAGACTAGTTATTTTTTATGCATCCTACAATACAAGTATCAAATGAAAGGGGTTACCGAGAGTAACCCAAAAAATAAAATCATTTTAAATCCACCATGGCGAACACCCAAGATGACAATATGGGCATCAAATAAAAGCTAAAAGTAAATCGAAAAAGTAAACCACGTCACCATAAATCTAATATGGTGGACTAATTTTTTATGCTTTCCTACAAATAAAAAAATTAACTTCGTTGCTACAACCCGTCTGAATTTTTGGTGGACTGAAGGTTTTGGAGTGCTCGATACAAATGTGAAATCGTATTAAAGCTAGACTTTTCGAAACTAACCGGCAAACGACCTTGCAACAATGATAAGTTGAATGAGAAACATGTCCAGATACCTAAATAGTAAAATATAATTTAAAAGTAAAAAAACAATTTTAAAAAACAAGCTCTTAATAAAATCAGCAAAAGAATGTAATAAACTTTTTTACTTTTACTATGAACATATAACCTTATTACACAATTTATATGATATATAAACAAATAAATTAACCAACGGAATCTGATGGATTTAAATGAACTTCTATGTTATTAGTAAAAGTTAAAAAAATCATTTAATTCGTTTTGGTTCATAAGAGCTTGTTTGAAAAAGTTTTTTTACTTTTTAAATTAGTAAACATTCTATTAAGTTTCCAAAATTGAAATCTACGGTAATCGAATTTTTTAATGTTTTATTCTTTATTATACCAAGATACTCTTAATCCATATCAATAGAAATAACCGTTTTCAAAAAACTTGCAATTTTTCGTATGTAATTAATAAAGCATAGGTAGCAAATAATCTATCTTAAAAATGATTTTTAATATAACTGTACAGAAAAATCTATCTTTTTAAATTTTAATAAATTTAAATCTGCCACAGACTCAATTTTTGTAAAATTCTAAACAACTTGAAAAGCCTCAAAAGTCCTTAGTAACGCGCTATCGATGCAAAATCTTGCAATTTTTTCGGAAATGGTTAGATCTTTAGATATGAACCAGTATCTTTGTTAAGTATGATTCCTTTAGGTACCATTTTGTAAAATTAAATCGGCAAAAAGGTACCAGTCAAAAAGATAGTGTTATTTTTACATGGTACCCCCCAGTATGAGAGTCCTTTAAATAAAATAATAATAGTCTAAAATTTTAGCGTCAAAAGTTTACGTAGTACAGAAAATTTCATTAGTTTAGGACTGCGCGCCCTTTAATTTTTTACACGTAATAGGAAAACACCATTTATACATACATTAAAATATTTAAATAATTAATTTTAATCTTATAGACAACACAAGCTGTTTCCTAAACAATTTGCGGTCATAATTTAGTCGATTTCGACGAACATTTATTATTTCGGAAACCATATATAAAGGGTATTTAGCGTGTTCATCGAAAACCTACAAGTTTCTTGGCTTAAAATTTAATGATTTGACTGAAACTATCCATACATAGTTGCTTATTTCAGGCCAAAAAAATGTTAAAGTTAAGTCAAAATCTCTTACTAACTTGAATTCATTTTCTAGTTATGCATTTGTATTAGTAACCGACTGCTTTTTGTGCCAACTTTGGAAATTACTGAGTGTTTAAAAACTTCGTGTGCAATAAATTTTTCACATTATTATTTTTACCCTGCTGTATAATGACTGTCCTTACCGATCCTTACTACTTTTCCGACTTATTTAGGTTATTATTAAAATATTTTACCTATTTTACACATTATTTCTTTAAAAAACAACGGTTTAAATAAGTTTTACTTAAATATTTAACATTAAAGAAATTTTTTAGTTATTTCGTATAAAACATATTATTTTAATTATTTGAGAATTTTCTTGTTTATAACATTTAAAATAAATGGCTTTATCAATTTCAAAATTATATATAAACTGACAGAGATGAACTTGTTCCGTTTCAGAGTCAACATCATTTAGTTGAAAATTAAAAATTGTTTAATAAATGGCGTGATAAATGTGTGGCGTTGTTTGAATAACAGTAAAAAAGATTAATGTGTTTGTACCATAATATAATATTATTAACAACGATAATAAACGTATTTTGTTGGCGAGAAAGATAATAAAATATCATTTTTAGATATAAATTTTAAATATATTTTTTTAAAATATAAAATAAATAAATATTAAAAAAGTTTAAATTCTTGGGCATCAATGCTCTTTAATGACAAAAAGAAAACGAAACTGGGCGTTTTTATCTTTGACTACTACAGTTAAAAAGATTAATGTGTTTGTTCCATAATATAATACAGTGCTTTTCTAAAGTTTTCCCCTTTTAACTTTTGAATTGTTTGGTATTTTTTCATGACAATTTGAGGACTTTAGTAAGTAAAGACAATATAAACTAAATTTTTGGCAAGAAACGACAGATATAAATGTTAAACTGAGATTTGGGCGCCATTTTGAAAACAAAAATTTAATGAAAAGGGGAATCATTTGAAAGCTCTTGACAAGTACTTTATAATACCAGATTATAAAGTCAATACCTTTACCTACTATTATATATATATATATATATATATATATATATATATATATATATATATATATATATATATATATATATATATATATATATATATATATATATATATCTATATATATATATACTTACATTTTTTATCACAATTAGGAATCAGCATGTATTTTTAAGTAATCACTATGTTACTTAATTTTGAAGCAGTTGTATATTATGTTTGTGACTTTTTTTATATTTGACAACTGTACTATTTAGTATATATATATATATATATATATATATATATATATATATATATATATATATACTAAATAGTACAGTTGTCAAATATAAAAAAGTCACAAACATAATATACAACTGCTTCAAAATTAAGTAACATAGTGATTACTTAAAAATACATGCTGATTCCTAATTGTGATAAAAAATGTAAGTGCTTGATATATATATATATATATATATATATATATATATATATATATATATATATATATATATATATATATATATATATATATATATATATATACTAAATAGTACAGGAAAAAGTATTCAAATAACAGCTGTAGTATACACCAAAAAAAATTATTACAATAAAAGAAAAATAAAGGTATTTGTATATTTGGATATTTTATATACATATAATTATTGGTGAAAAAAACAAGGGTCAATTTTATCAATCAAAAAAAATCCAACGAGTAACTTTTTTTTCGTATTAAAAACGGTTTAGTCCACATTTAAATATTTTAATATTAAAATAATCTTAAATATCAGCTGCCAATGCAATAAAAAAACTATATGTATTGTGTAAAAAATAAAAAAGAGTTTGGACAAATATTTATATGAAGTTTTTTCTTATTTTTTGTTGTAGAATCGCCGCGTAAAGTTTGTCGGTTGAGTTACTGGATACCCAGTATGTATGTAGGTGATTTGATTGAAATTGATGAAAACTTCGATGTCTATTGGTGCCTAAACGGTGAGGTTTATCGACTTTAATAAAAAGTACCTTATTTTTAAATTTTTGATTGTCTATAAAATGGCGCCCCCAGCTTTGCGATATCTGTTAAAATAAAAAGTTATGATGTAAATAAATTTTAAGTTTTAGGTAAAGGGCCCTCTGGCGGTATATAAAAAAGTACTTTTGTCTTAAAATTTTAGAATCTGCAAAGCTCGATTTGTATGCCAAATATTAACTGGATTGGTTAAAAAATAAATACAATATGGCGAACAAACCAAAATAAAAATTAAATTTTGACGGCTTGTAACTTGAAAACGAATGACATTAAAAAATTTACCATTTCTACTAGCAGCTACAAATATTTTCTTTTATTTTTTAAAATGCGTTTTTACAGTAAATGGACAATATATATATTTTTTAATTAGTTTATTTGTAAATAACATTTTAAGGATTTTTTTGTAAAATTAAATTATGATTTTTATGCCTTATTACCAGAAAACCGAAAAAATTAATAAAAACATTATTTGGCTAATTTTGATGATACGTAGTATTACCGCTAACAATCAATATGGGGTTTCAGCAGAAATTTTTAATTATTTTAAAAACTTTTGAAAAAGAACGCAACATATCTTTTTTCAACTTTTGTAAAAATAATTTTTATTTTTTTTTCAGTGATTTATCTACTGTTATCATCATCGTCTAAATCTACAGACAGCACGGTTCCTTAATGAAATTCTGTGAACAGTCTGTTAAGAACAATGTTGGCATTTGTTTCCTTTAAATGCTTACATATGCGCAGGGTGAGCCAAATTCGACTCTTTTTTTTAGGAAACTTAGATTTCTGTATGTTTCACACAAAGACTGACCCTTATATTCGAGGATTAAATTTCAAGCCAAACTTACTGGTGAAAACAGCAATTTGCTATCTTGCGTCGTTTACTCGCTACCGCGTGTTTATTAATTCTTGCGTTTTCTTAAATCCTTCATAAATTTTTTATTTTTGAAGACATTTAAATTTTTTAAATTGCAGGCATGCTTTTTATTGTTTACAAAGGTTACGCATTTTCGACCTATTTATTAATATTTTAAAATTTTATATGAAATACCTTGTATTTTTTTCAGTATAAAAATGTCTAAAAAATCTATTTAAAAGTGTATCACACTTTATATTCCTTCTTCTTCGTTTCTGAGATATTACATATTTTGTCATTTATTATTGATATTGGCTAGAAAGGAGGCTATGCAAAAAGTAAGCATGTTTTACTTTAATCAATCTTAATGTAAGTTTTGTATTTTATTGACTGTTATGGCAGAAAACCATTTATATTAATAATTTAATAAAGTATATAAGGGTAAAGAATTATCCTATTTTAAGGGTAAACTTCATTATTCTGTTAATATTTTGCCCTAAGAACTTTTTGATCAACTTTTATTAATACGTGTTAATTAAATGTAACAAACAACAAATATTTGTACTTATGCAGGTGACTTAAAGATAACCATGGAAAACAAATGGAAGGTTTCTGCTAAAGGGCTTGTATTTAGCTTGCATTTGTTTTCCATGGTTATCTTTTATGTACCTTCATACACAAAAATATGTGATATAATGATCCTTTACTTACTCAAAGACTTCCTTCTCTTGCCCATCGTCGAGCTGTGGGAGATCTATCGCTCTTCTATAGATACTTTTACGGCTTCTGCTTCGACGAATTATCCAGTATAGTCCTCCTCTTGCAGCTTCCTACAGAGAAACTCGTGGTGCCGCACGTATGCATCCCTATACGGTCCAATTGGACAGGCCCCGAACTTCCCATTTCGTTCGTTCTTTTATTCTTAGAGTTTCTAGACTGTGGAACCTACTGCCAGCGGAGGTCTTTCCTTCCCTCCCAAATCTTCAAGTTTTTAAGTCCCGTGTTAACAAACTTCCTCTTACCCTGCTTAAGACACCCACGGTACGTTAGTATTTAGGCTTTCAGCCTTCGTAGATTGTCCAAAAATAATAAAAAAATATATCGTTTGGTAAATTAAATTACCACTTATTAATAAAACCTGATCAAAACGTTCTTTGGACAAAACAAAAACCAACGGAACAAATTAGTTTACCCTTAAAATAGAACTTACCCTTACCCCTATTTACGTTGTTAAATTATCAATATAAATGGTTTTTAGCCATAACAGTCAATAAAATACAGAAGTTATATTAAACGTGTTTAAAGTAAAACTGTAGGTATTACTTTTTTCACGGCCTACTTTCTGGCCAATATCAGTAATAAATGACAAAATATGCAATATCTCATAAACGGATTAAAAGAATTATAATGTTTAATAAATTTTTGAAAAGAAATTTTTTTAAGCCTTTTAATACCAAAAAATTATAAAAAGTAAGAAATATGTCAAAAATACATAAAATTAGAAACAATTAAGGAGCAATCTGCATTAAAAGTTGCTGTGGAAAAGTTTTCACAGAATTTAAAAATCTTTATAACTAAAACGGCTGTAGCGAGTAAACCACGCAAGATAGCGAATTGCGATTTTCAGCAGTAAGTTTCTCTTAAGTTTGAGCCTCGCAAATGGGGGTCAGTATTTGTGTAATGTTTTACATATCAATACTGTAATTCGCAAATCGGCTAACACCATATTCACAAAATTTTACAGCATAGACAAAAGTATTTTAGAAATAATACTGAAATAATTTAAAATAGGGCTTTTTAACCTTTGTTTAGTAGATTAATGTTTTTGGGTTATTTTGAATAAATAAATCGTAAAAATTATTTCAGGTTTATATTTTAAACGGAAAATGGAGTTAACCGATTTGCGAATTACGGTATCGATATGAAACATGAGTTTTCTATACGTCAAATTTGACCCAACCTGTTCATACATAGTACCTTAATCTATACAAATTTAACAACAGTAGTTGACGACTATCGTTTTCTTCAAAAAGACGATTGACATGGTTTTTTGCGGAAAACGGGTCTTGGCTTAAATTTTGGTCGCTTTTATCTTTGACTACCGTGGTTTTAATAAAATTATATTTAAGAGACGTAGATAATTAGTCCTTTAACATACAGTTTGCATAAGTTCAAAATCTGTCCTATGTAAAAGGTTCTCCTTAATTAAAATTACAATAGCCAGAAACAAAATGTGTGTTTAAGTCCAATCCATCCAAAACTTTTTTTTAAGAAACAGAGGTTTTAGAAATAAGTTAAAACCCGTTAAGTAAAGATAATAATAATAATAATTAGGCGTTAATTAGCTCTAAATAAAGAATAAGATTTTAATAGAAATTTCAGTCTATCTTTAAATATATTAAATTCGAAAACATATCTTAATTAATACCTATAAGTATAATATGGTCTACATGGGCGTATATAGGAGAGGAAGGCGTTAAGGGTTTGACCCCTTCCCCTAGCATAAGTGAAAAGGGATATTTGTGTTAGTAAAGCCTATTTTTGTTGTGTTTTTAATGCATATCGTTATGTGAACCTCTTCTCCTTAGCATTCGTTAAGAAAGAAAAGACACATGTTTTAATAACAAAAATTACTAATTTGTATATGATTTGGAATATGAAGACTTTTCTTACACTTTAAAAAAGAAACATGTTTTTGTATAAGAAGTCACAAAGTTTTGTGTTTTTTAAAAGTAAGTACCATTTTTAGGTCTTCAAAAAATAAATTTCTTTGCGGTAAACCCCCTCCCCATAAAAAAGCAATAAATTCGTCCCTGATGGTCTACAAATATTACGTGCTATTTTTCTATACACTTTTTAAAAGTTATTTGCAAATTACAATTTTAGTTACGGAAAGTGTAAAAAATAAAAACTATTTTGCAAAAGACAAAAGCGACGCTTATATACGCTTTATATAGGACGATAGTATATTAACAAGCCGGCTAAACAAAAGTTTCTGGTTTTATTGAACAGTTCATGATTGATGAAACCCTTTCATTATGTTGGATACAGAATCACCCGTGAGACTCCATTTTTACTAAATAAATAAATTTTGATTTAAAATTTGCTTATCGCGTCGCTCATTAATCATGTGAATAGTCCATTTAAAACCAGCCGGCACAAAAATTGTGGACATAAAAGTATTAACTTAAAACTAATTTTGACAACAATATATTTTTAATAAAATCAATTCTTGTATATTGTATATACAGTGGCTTGTCTAAAGTGAGGACTCCCTCCTAACTTTTAAATCATATGATTTTTTTTGAATGAAAATTTGAGAATTTTAATAAGACAACATAAACCAAATTTTAGGCAAGAAATGATAAATATAAATGTCAAACTAAGAGTTGCGCAACATAAAAAAAATAAATAGAAAGAGGGTCTTGTAACACATCATTTTAAAGCCCCGAGTATTTTATAGCCTCAGAATAAAGAGTCAATACCTACCTCCCAGAAAATGGCGGTACTTTAAAAATAACTTAAATACCTGATTTTGATAGCCTTATTTCCAAAACTAATAAGGTTAAATATACCATAGGTGGTATTTTCTACAAGGTCTTTTAGATGGCTTTTTAATGATGATATAATATACAGGGTGCGTCATACAAAAATCTATACATTTTGTACTAACCTATTATCACCAATATTATTATTATATAGGTCCTTTAAGAAAAATACCAGATTAAGTGCATCTTACTATTAGTTTAGGAAATATGGCCATCAAAATTAGGTATTCAGGAAATATTCAAAGTACCTACCGCCATTTTGTAGTAGGTGAAGGTATTTACTTTATATTCTAGGGTGATAAAGTACTAATCAGGAGCTTTAAAATGATGTGCCGCAGGACCCCCTTTCTATTTATTTTTTTTCTAAAATGCGCTCAGCTCTCAGTTTAACATTTATATCTGGATCATTCTTAGTTAAGACGTAAATTCGACGTCCACGGTGAGAACACACCCTTGTTACAAAAAATTATTAAAAAGAATGTGACTGTCTCTTAAAACTGGTGTTCATATAGGTGGTCCAAAGCAGTAAATTTTTAAAAAATAATTAAAATAATAATACTGTATTGTATAATGTAAAAAATTGACAATTACATTTATTTAGCTCTCATGCTTTAATTTTTAATTTTTACATAAAATTAAATTCTTTACAACATTTACTTATACAATTTTGATCAATTTTTAACAAAACAAGCAGATAGCTCCTGGGCATTTTTCATATTTTTACTTACAACTCGCCCTGTATAATACCAATTGGGGTAAAATTTTGTATTTATTAGTTGGGGACCATGCGACCAATTTTTCCAAAATTTCATTTTAAAATTCAAAAATTGTTGGTCCATTTGTCCTCTTGTAACACCTATCCTGGGACACACTGTACAGGGTGGCTCGAATTCGACGCTCATCATTGGGATTTCGGAAACCGTAAGAGATACAGGATCGGTTAAATGGAGGCAAAGTTGCGCAATTTGATGCTCAATAAAATGCCGTTTTGCTTTTTAAAATATTCCGAGTACTTCCGAAGATATTCGAAAAAAACCGGAATTTTCAATTTTGGTTTCTATTGTTTCCTGGCTATATTTGTTAAGATAACTTAAAATGGAAAACACGTTTTCATGGCAACTTTTTCTGCTCTATAATTCAGTGTGATTAAATATTGAATCTGACGTTTCGGCTTCTGGCGACCATCATCAACTTAATTTTTTTAAATACGGACCTGATATTTTTTTCAATTTAAGTAAATCCTTTCATCAATCTTCAAATACTATATATCGCCACTTTGATATTTTCCGACGTTTCGTACAAAAATTCCATCACCAGAATATTGCATATTTATTTAACCATAATACGGCCCTGAACTACATTTTTAGGTAAGAAGGTCAAAAAAGAATAAACTTATTACATATTCGTAATCTTTTTATTGCAACTCATTGATATCTAACAGCGGAAATTACTTTATTAACCGAAAATTTCATGAATATTAGACATAAGATACAAAAAGGTAGACAACAAATCAGCTTACATAAACAATTTGTAATACTATCTTGATGCCCAAAAGTCAAAATCAATGGTCACTTTTCAAAAATGTATAACCAAGACAACGGAGTTCCACAGGGATCGTCAATAAGTCCCACACTATTTATAATTGCGATAAACAACATTAAACCAGTTGTCTCCCCCAGGTTAGTATAAGATTGTTTGCAGACGACATCCTGATATACCACAAGGCAACAGATTACAAATCCAGCGAAAAAATCCTCCAAAATAACATCAACAATCTTGCTATCTGGATGCAAACTAACGGCCTCTCTTTCTCCTCAACTAAATCAGTTTCTGTTCATTTCTGCAGAAAACGAGGATGCCCAAAACTACTAAATATTAACATCGAATCAAAAAACATCCCAAACAAGGAATCACATAAATTCCTAGGACTAACTTTTGATACCTCACTTAGATGGTCTCCACACATTGAGAACTTAAAAAACAGATGTTTAAAAGACATAAACCTTTTTAAAATGTTAACAGGATTAAAATGGGGCTCTAGTAGAATATCACTTACAAACATATACAAAGCTACCACACTATCAAAACTGGACTACGGAAGTATAATCTACTCATCAGCGTCAAAAACTAATCTGAAGAAGCTGGATACCATTCAGAACACAATACTAAGACTGATACTGGGGGCATTTAGAACTAGCCCGGTTAAAAGTATTTACTGCGAAGCCGAATGTCAATCTCTCCACCAAAGAAGAGAACTGCTATTAATGAAATACTCAGATAGCCTTAGGTTCAGACCTCATATTCCACATTATAATTCATTCTTCAATCTCCCCCAACAATAAATAATACCAGAAACTCTTTCCAAGGAACCGCTGCAAATTACTACAACCTAAAAGAAAGACTATCTCTATCATTCCCTCCAGTTTACAAAACAACACAAAAGTTATTCCCCCCTTGGAACACTTCACCAATTTGTAAAGATGAGCACATGCTTGCGTTTCCTAAAGATACATATAATCCCTCTATCATCAAAAACATCTTTAAAAACTATATAAATTCAAAATATAAATATTACAATTTTATCTACACTGATGGCTCTAAAAATAACAACAAGGTTGGAGCAGCTTTTGGACCCCAGACCATCAGAGCTCTTATGATCTGCACCATACAACAGGAGTATTTACATCTGAATTATTTGCTATCACAAAAGCCCTAGACTTTATACTACTAAGATTTAACACTAATTGGGTAATTGCAACTGACTCTCTGAGCTCCATAAAATCAATAGAATCCTACTCAGTAGATCACCCGTTAATAATGGAAATTAAATACAAACTAGAAAGAATTCGCATTCAAAGAAAAAAAGTAATATTTCTTTGGACACCGGGACATGTAGGCATAGAAGGAAATGAAGAGGCAGACCTACTGGCCAAAACTGAATCTAACACAAAGATGAACATAAATAATGTTTTCTACAAAAAGGACCTACAAAACCTCTCAAAAAACATATCAAAAAACATTACACAATTAGAATGGGACTTAGAAGAAAGCAACAATAAACTACAAAATGTAAAATCACAATACTTTGAACAAAACCACATAACCCATTTGACCAGAAGAACATCTTGCATCATGGCCAGACTACGAATCGGTCACACTAATCTAACTCACAAATACCTGATAGAGAGAACCGACCCTCCTCGATGCGAAGTATGCGACTGTATACTTAGCATTCAACACATTTTCGAAAACTGCAATAAATATAAAAATGAACTACAAAACATGAACATAATAGGAAACATCAAAGAAAAGTTAGCATACAAAAACTCGCTTAAAATTATGGAATTTTTAAAAAGAAACCAACTAATAGACAAAATATAGGAAACGTAAAAAATAAAAGGATAAATAAAGAAACAATAAAAAGCTCACAAACAAAAATGGAAAAATGTATTAACTAACACATGTAGAATCACAACCAGTAACACAAATGAAACCAGCAAAATTAAAGACACTAAAAACCCTAAGGGTTGACGTGTCTATAATTAATAAATCTCTCTCTCTCTCTCTTGATGCCCATATTAAAAAAAAACATAATTTAATCACTATTAAAAGTGTTCAAAGCGATAACCTTCCGCCTCGATTCTTGCTTTACTTTGTATTATCAATACAGCTCGATTAATTGTTCTCGCAGGAATGGCAGCGACTTCCCTTATCAAATTTTGTCCTAGTACTTAAAGGTCGTGAGGTGCATTTTTAAATTAAAGGTTCTTAAGATATCCCCAAAGGAAATAATCTAGGGGACTAAGATCTGGGCTCCTAGCGGGCCATCTTGCAAAACCATTTATTAGGAAATATATGGTAAAGGAATTGAGCTACTTTCCTTCCATTGTGGGCAGGAGCTCCGTCTTGCTGCAACTATATTTCTTGAAATACTGCCAAAGGTTGATTATCTAGGGCGTCTAAGACATCATTTCTAATCAAATTTAGATATTGTTCGGAAGTTAAGGGCCCTTCGTAAACGAAAGGTCCAATAATTTTGTTCCTCCACAAACCAATCCATACATTAAATGAAGTTCTCCCTTGAATTCGTACCTGCTAGTTAGTTTCTGTTAATAAAGTAATTTCCGCTGTTAGATATCAATGAGTTGCAATAAAACATTATGAATATGTGATAAGTTTATTCTTTTTTTACCATTTTACCTAAAAATGTAGTTCAGGGCCGTATTATGGTTAAATAAATATGCAATATTCTGGTGATGGAATTGTCTGTACGAAACGTCGGAAAATATCAAAGTGGCGATATATAGTGTTTTAAGAGTGATGAAAGGATTTAATTAAATTGAAAAAAATATCAGGTCCGTATTTAAAAAATTAAGTTGATGATGGTCGCCAGAACCCGAAACGTCAGACTAAATATTTAGTCACACTGAATTATAGAGTAGAAAAAGTGGCCATGAAAACGTGTTTTTCATTTTGAGTTATCCTAACAAATATAGCCAGGAAACAATAGAAACCAAAATTGAAAATTCCGGTTTTTTCGAATATCTTCGGAAGTACTCGGAATTTTTAAAACGCAAAACGGCATTTTATTGAGCATTAAATTGCGCAACTTTGCCTTCATTTAACCGATCCTGTATCTCTTACGGTTTCCGAAATCCCAATGATGAGCGTCGAATTCGAGCCACCCTGTACTTAGTTTAGTCACAATTTAATTTAAAAGTCGGAAAACATCTCTTCCCTGGCATGTCCCTGGGCCGTTTCTGTTTATGTATTAGTAATTTTAAATTAAATACATTATAAAAATTCTATATTTTAACAAAGTCAACTAAGCAGAGTAATTTAATCAAGTCAAGCAAGTAAAATTTCCTAAGTTTTTTTCTTAAAAAAATTAAGGTTTACGTTTTTCCCCGTATTTGGCTTCTTCTCCCTGGTATGTCAATTTTTCAGTTAAATCGGAATTTGTTTACTTACTTGAAAAAATTAAATACCTTGCACGAATGTCAATAAGTATATAGATTGTAATCAGCGCAACTAGAACTAGTTGCAAAGTCATTTTGTAATTTATTTTATTACTTAAAGTCTCTGAATACAGTTGAGGACAAGTGAATAAAGTCTCTACCCTGCTATGTTTTATTTTAAAATTATTCATTTAACCATTTTAACTCATCTGTAGATTTACTTCTAGTTGTCTACAGAATTTAAGTTTTTTGGTTAATTGGGTATATACTTTTGTAATTATTTCTGTTTTTGTTACTGAAAAGTCTCTACCCTGTAAGTCTCTCCCCTGTGATGTAAGAGTCAAGGTATAACCTTAATATCCAGGGGATATATATAAAAACTTTACACTATCATTTTGTAACTGTTTTTTTTTGTTTTGTTGTTTAAAGCTTGATTATTGTTATTTGATTAACCCTATAAATATAGGGTGTCCCACAAAGAACTGCTGCTATCGATACCTCGATAAGTACGTTTTGGCAATTTTCGAACATTTGCTACCATTGTAAAGTCAGTGGGGGATAAACGACTAAATATTTTGACAGTTCAAGCACTTCCGGTTATACCGGAAGTTAATGCCAACTTTCTTATTTTAAATAGAACAACCTATATATTATTATTTATGTGTTAGATTTAGCTTTAGCTTTTAAACATATTTTATGTTTTAAGTTTTTAAACTAAGTTAAACCGTTTTTTACATTCATATTTCAAATTGAAAAATTACGTTTGCAAGCCATCACATAACCATCAATTTAAAAAATAATAATAAAATCAAAATAATTTTTCTTGTGTTTATGAAAGTTATAATTTTGCTCTTTACCGGTTTTTTGACCAAATGCGAGTTATTCGCAAAAACCCATTAAAACGTCGATTTTTTGTTGAAAAATTGTTCCTTTCAATTGTAAATAACGTGAAAAATATTAGAATCACTTTTTAAATTAATTTCTGTGATTAAAATGTAATAAAAATTTACCCCCAAATGGGGTGGCAACCACCCCCAGACTGTTAGCGTCCTTTGATGAGATATAATTTTTGATTCTTGGACTCTCTACCTTAGATTAAAATTTTGAGTAACCAAAAAAATTCAAGTTTTTACTTTTTTTATGCTTCACTTCCTGTACTAACTGGCCTATAAAACAAGTTAACATTAATAAATTGACTGACTGCTTTACAGACACGTTTAAAATGATTGTTCTCATCGAAATAAAAAAATAACTTTCCAAAGTTGTATTATTAAGCGATTGACGTTTTAACTAAGAATGACCCATCTGTCATTTCTTGCCTAAAATTTGGTTTATGTTGTCTTACCAAAGTCCCTAAATTTTTATGAGAAAATACCAAACAATTCAAAAGTTAGGGGAGAAGGTCCTGAATTCAGACAAGCACTGTATGTATCTATTTAAATGTTTCATTGTAAATATATAGTAGGGGAGCCCACGATGCTAAATGGGGATTTACTCGAGCGTCATAAAGACCTCTTGGGTCGCAAACCTTAGATGATAGGAAAAAAAATGTTCGATAATGTATATCTTTTTCATCGGTGGGAAAAGCTGCTATAGATTTTTAATAATATGTCAAACAATACTGGTGTTTTTTCGGCTTGTGGAAATCGTTCGAATCGTATCGGAATTTATATTTTTCGTTATCAATAAATAATTAAAAAAAAAAAAGCCACGCTCGTAAATGTCAAAATGGCGTTTTTTTACAACTTTGTTGCCCTTCGCTTTCTTTATGTCACTCTTAAATTGTCCAGATTAGTGCAATATACACTGTGCAACATGTAAATAACTTACCTTATCCTAATCTGATGCGCTCAAAAATTTCTGATAAATATATTTTTGTTTTTTACGATCGGCGCTGCAGGTATACGGGGCTTATATTTGGTGGAGGTACTTAACCGGGTACAAGGTATTCTCCGGTATATTAATCTGCCGCGCTGTAGTAAATCCTGAAATCCCCTCTTGGGCTTAGACGCGGCGAGTTTAGAGATTTCATATGGGTGCCATGTGTCACAAATTTTTGGAGATCCCAAAAAAAAGGTCATCATCCCTCAAAAATATCAACTTACTTAATTTGCAAAAAATAGATTTTTACACACACGTACTCTATTCTTACCTAATAAAAAGTTGAAGAGCAAAAAAAAGTCCTCATCCACACACATTTTACTTACTCGATTTCTTCTTGCCTGATAGCAGAAAGTTTTAAACGGAATAGGACAAAAATAAGAAAAAAAAAACATTGCTTTTTTCTCATATGGGTGCATTGCACCCATAAATTTCACCCTTTTGGATGCATTGGTCCCCGTGCACCCTTGTACTCGCTGCCACTGCTTGGGCTCCCCTACGAATAGTATTTCTCTTGTATTTCCCTTTGCTGGTTTTGGAAATTTACAAAATTTATAAATTATGAATAAAAAATCAATTCGTTCAAATAAAATACAAGATTAGAATACTATCCAGAATACAAAAACTTTTTAATTAAATAGGCTCTTCTTTAAGCTACTACGGTAAAAATTTAAAGGAAATAAGACTTCTAGTTTCGTAAAATATTTCAATTCGGTGAATACTTTGAGAGGTTATTTTAGTTCATAATTTAATTTCTCTAACCATGTTTTAATCAAGCTTCTGCTATAAAGCTGGTTTTACACTTATCAAATTTCTTGTCAAATAAGTTGGATCAAGTTTACCTTGAATAAATTTGATAATGTAAAACAGAAAATTGGATAAATAACCAATGTGCGACTGGTATCAAGCCACCTTAGTTGATTGTAAAGGGTTGTAGCCAGACAGTGCACTTGCTACGGGGATGTCACTGATAAAGCTATTTAATGCTGAAAGATTATGGCTCAGGTGCAGTGATGAATGATACACAACAGGAAATGTAATGCCTATAAGGTCGCCTTGTCAAATTTCTTTGAAGGATTAGAACACGTCCTATTTTTCGTCAAATATTTGATGCAAAACTGCTAAACTACCAATCCAATAAATTAAAAATTGACAGTTGGCAACTAGGGCCAGTATTTAATCTCAATTTTATAGTAATTGGTTTGGTGTTTGGTTTTTACTCTGATATTTGCTTCAAAGAAGCTTGTCAAATAATTTCTTATTTTATATATTAAGTGCGTTATTTTTTACGGCTTTTAAGGATACCATTTTATTGGTGATAAAATATACCGGGTGTTCTATTTAAAAAAAAATCCAACTTTGTGTTATAACTTTAAAATAAAAGTCAATGGAAAAAATGTAGGTACGCCACTGACTTCTACCTAAAAATCCCTAAAATATTCCTTTTTACATTGTTTTCTTATCTGTAATATTAAACGAGTTACAAGTGCCTAACCAAACTGACAAAGTATAAAAAAACTCTGTATCTCCAAAACGAATCTAGTTGGTCATAATTTGCTTTTGCCATTAGATTTGTTTAAAAATTTGAAATCGAGATTGCGAGATCAGGTTTGTTCTATCTTGTTTAGTTTTTGCTATACCCTGCAAGGTCAACGAAAATGCGCCACCCTGTACATTCATTAAATTTGCCAACCCTTATACCAATGTTATTAGGAACCGCTTGTATTTTTAAATTATTATTATTATATTTAATTTTAAACTTAGGTTAAAATCAGCATAAAAACTAATCATAACGTCACTTTTTGACATGTTTTGATTGGTGTGACGCCTTAAAATTTTAATATTTATTACATAAATATATCGATATATTTAAGGATATTTTAAGCGGCGAGAATACCTTATTAAATTAAAATGTAGTTTAAACTACAGGTTAAACCACAGATTAATAAGACATTGTAAAAGTGGCTCTCTTGAAAAAAGTCTTTAGGAATTGTTAAAAGACGCATAGCCTCTACCTATTAATAGTATCATACTAAAGCCAATATTTTATTGAGTATCAGCTTAAATTTTACAGGGTGTCCGAAAAAATGAAGTAAAAAATGATAGGGGTGATAGAGTGAGCCAAAATAATGTTAGTACTTTATATGAAAAAAGTTTTATCACGCTTCGTTAAGGAGATATTGACTTTCAAAGTTGGAACTTTAAAACTGTGGCCACAGTACCAATGATATATGAAATAACCTTATACTAATGCTTCTTTTCATAGGTAAACGGCTGTTTAGTAAGTCGGGATTATACAGGGTAAAACTTTTTTAAATTTAATGTATGTATTTTGAACACATTTTTACTTTGACCGTTTTTAAATCCTGACATTTGTATGTAATAAAAAGTTTTTTGAGAAAATATATTATACTTACTGAACAGCCGTTTACCTATAAGAGGAAGCATTAATAAAGGTTATTTAGTTGCCTCAATATCATTGGTACTGTGGCAACAATTCCACAGTTATAATTAAAATATTTTTTTATTCTAACTTTGAACGTCAATATCTTCCCCAACGAAGCGCGATAGAATTTTTTTAAAATGAAGTACTAACATTCTTGTGGCTCACTTCATCACCCCTATCATTTTTGACCACACCTTTCTGGGCACCCTGTATATTCTTAGAAATTATCGTATAATTGGTTAACCTCAAACCGGGTAATAAACGAAAATACAAAAGCTAGTTTGTAAAGAGTTTTATTAATTAGTATAAGTTATAAGACTTATAACAAGAAGCAAATTAATACAGTTTAGCAGAATGAAATAAATAGAGATCTAATTTATCGTAATTAAACTCGTCAAGCAGGCGTCACGGAGAGCAAAGTGGAGTTGATACTAAAACTTAAGTTTGAAGAAGTTAAAATGAGAAAACCCGGGAGGTTAACCGTCGAAGGCAGTCAATAAGTTATAGCCCTTTGGGAAATCAGTCCTTCTGTCATTTGCCTACCTGCTTTGCCGCGGACGCGCTCTCTTAATAAATCAGGGACTTTTGACCTATTTTACAATATAAAAGGTAACTCTTCGTTTTCGTTATTTTGGCTAAATTATTTTTATCTTAAAGAGTACACACAGGAAACCTTAAAAGTGAAGCTGAAATTTCGCTTTTGGTGAAGCAGAAACTTGCAAGAACTCGTCCTTAGGGTCATTTGGTCAAGGACCCACATAATTCTTAATAAAATGTAAAAACAATAAAAATGTAACTAAACAAAGAAAAAATAAACTACTCTTATGCAAAACTTCTTTTAAATTTATTATTATGCAAAAATTCTTTCGCGAGAATGAGATAATGGGTCATAATTTAGCTTGACCAAAATGCATTAAAACCAAAAAAGAAAACACATACTCGCAATTTCGAAAGTTAAAAATAGACGTATAATCGTACCACGTCCAATGCATGCAGGCAACTCTTGATACAATTATTGAATACATTGTATCATCGGTTGCCTGCATCGCATTGCAACATTGCGGCCATGTGTCTTTAGCAAAGTCGCAAGGTCTTATTGCAGATGTGTATACGCATTTTTACGCAAATTTACAGTTATTAAAACAAGAAAAATGTGCAATGGACTAATGTACAAACTTAAATTTTAACCACTATCGCAGAAAAAAATATATTTTTTGTAAAGAAACAAAGATTGCACATTTAAAAGTAATTTTTAATTCCTAACATATTTTTCTTATAAAAGTTTAGGATATTGGCAAAAATACAGGGAATTTACCGTGACCGACTAACCTCGTGGATGACAAATTCAATTTGATATCTAATAATAAAAAAGTTTTCCATATGACGACAACTTATGTAGACACACTGTATATCTGTAAAGAGAGGTAATATAGAAACTTGTCATATATGTTTTATACGAATTTGAAAGCTTGTCTACTTGGATACCCTGTATATTAGACTGGGAAAAAAAAGATAATAATTAAGCTGTATTTATAGATTGACGTTTCTGTTTCTGTTTCCGTTTGACAAACATATCAAAAACCGAAACGTCAAATGGAAAACGGAAACAGAAATGTCAATGAGTGTCACATTCTTTAAGAAAATTAAATTTCCTATAAAAAGCTTTTTTCATATATTGTCGTCAAATAAGCCGTTTTGATGTAATCGGGCTTTGAACAATAAACTACTTTTTCAATTTTGTTTTTTGAGCTTGGATTTTTAATACTACTACAAATATCAATATTCTAATAGAAATTTTAAAAGAATATTTGATTTGCTAGAAAAAGGTCTTTTAGCATTCTTTAATTAATTCACTCCTTCAATAGTTATTTGACGTTGAAGTTACTTTTGGATTCATCTCCAACGTCGATTAACTTTTGAAGGAGTAAATTTATTAAAAATGTTAAGAAAACTTTTTTATGCTTTATTTGTTTTCTGGGAGATTAAAACTTAAACAAAATATTATTTGGCTTTTCTCCAGAATAAAATTAAAAAGTTAATTAAACATTTTATTTTATTCTGGGGAAAAGCTTAAAACTTTTGTAGCGCAACAAATTTCCTTTAAAAATATCTATTGAATTTTTCTAAATATTAAAATTTGTAGAAGTATTAAAAAATCCAAACTCAAAGAACAAAATTGAAAAAATAGTTCAATGTTCAAAGCGCAATTACATGGAAACAGCTTATTTAAGGACAATGTACGAGAAAAACTTTTATTAGAAAATTTAATTTTCTTTAAGAATGTGTGTCAGTAAATTATTTTTTAAAACAACGATTTATAAGTTATGCATTTATGCATAGAAAATAAAAGATTGTTGTTAAAAAATGTTAGTCGCGATGATAAACCTCCTATTATTAATATTAAGGGCTCTAACTTTTATATTCCTCTTTGTTTGAACTCCGGACAGTGCGGACGTGCGTAGAGGACTTCAAAGTTCTTTCTGGGGTGGCGGTTAGAGGTGCCGTACGGACGTTTTTACCTTCGGAATCAAGGAAAGATTCACGCTAAATTAACGGCATCTTTCTTCTGGAGCTAAGCTCTGTGAGCGAAGATTCCTATAAGCTGATGGTATCCTGTTTGGTGGTGAACACGAAATATTTCTCAAATGGCGGGAAATAGATGGGCGTGCCATGGGAACTGTCAGTAGTGAAAGTGAAGGTTATACGTAACACCAATAGCAGGTCCTGGTTTGACAGCCGACAATTTATGCATTGCATCGATTGTAGAATTGTTTTTGTTTTCTTTTTGGAGTTTCTGGGAGCTACGAGCTCGATTATTCAGATTTTCCGCCGACAAAGCTCTGGAAAGCATAGTCCGGAAGGGGAGAGCTGGTGGATTGGACCTGAAGGGTCCAAAACCAAGAAAAAAAAAAGAATAGAATAGAACTTTTATATTATCTTTTTTATCATCATAAATGATATTTTCACAGTACCGTTTAAAAAAAATCGTTTTTTGTTTTGGTCCAGTATACTGTATATGGCACTTTACAATACTTGCTAGTATTTTTTAAGGGTTCTAAAGTTTTCTACAAAAAGCTGCACCTTTTTAATTAGTCCTTTTTGTCTTAAGCCATAATTTCCTTAGTTTATGCGTATAGGTTAAGAAACAACCTATATTCAGCGTATTTTAAAGATTTATTTTTTACAGTTGAAATATACCTTTTTCTCTATAAAGATGCTTACTAAAATTCAACCCAAAAGTCGAGTAAAAAAATTGAAAATTTTAAATTGTGACTATATTGTCGCATCAAATATAACGAAAATTTACACACCTCTGTTGCCAGTGTATCGAATGTTCAAAAATATGTAAAACCCAACTTTAGAGGAGGGGGAGATTTAGAGGGTAACTATAATGATGACCAAAATTTTAATCGTTTACTAAATTTTCATAATAACATACCATCAAGTGGACCACAGAAAAAGGCGTGCTATGGCATTTTTGTAATAGAACAAATGGTTTTCAGAAAATAATTTTTCAATAAAAAGAAAGTAATTGAATATAATAAAAATAAAACCAAAAATATAAGGTAGTAGGGTAATGCCTTTTTTGTTGGGGACGAAACTTACGATGACTGTAGCTTAGAGGGGATGTACTTTAAGACATATGTAATGTACGCAAAAAAGTCCTAAAATTACTAAGATTTAGTTTGATCTAATGCACTTACAGATTGGTGACAAGAGCTTTACCAAGAATAAAAGTTTAAAATCTTGCACTACCGCAATTTTGTTCATTTATAAATTGTTGCCTTTATAAATTGTAGCAGTTATATATTTCTCTCGACTCGTATTATTTCGTTAGATTGAGTTTTCGCTTTAGTTACCGAAATATCTAGAATTCCGTTCGATTTCACGTGTCGCCAGTCGTGTGTTTCATTGATAATAGAAATAATATGAACTGAGATGACTTTGGCTCTGCAGCCGATGGTGGAAATTGATAAAAATAGCGACAAGATTGATCCTTTTCTTAAGAGAAAATATTACAAAAATCAAAAAGGATGTGCCTGTAGTCTAAAGCTTAAAATAACTATATAGTTAGTAGAACTTTGACGCTGAGATTTGTATTTTTATAACGGGTTATCGTCAATATTTTGACTCAATTTGATCGCAAAGAACTTTGGAACAAGTAAAGTTATTAAGATGAGGTTTTTCTAATAAACTTATATATATTTTTTTAATTTTTGACATTTTCTTGTGACATTTTAGTTAGCTAATAAAGAAACTTTCGTATTTTTAGATATGTTATTATTAAATACTGGATTGAGTTGTCCGTTACTTTGTGATAGTCCATTTTAAATTAAAATGAGACAAATTACTTTGTTTTCTATCACTATATTTATCAACATTGTGACTGCAGTTTCGAAGCTTTGCTACATTTTCAAACTGAATATTCTAAACTACTTGAAACTTGTATATATATACCCGTACAATTGGTTAACACATTTTTAATAATAGTGCCTATCCTAAATTTTATAAAACTGTAAATAGTGGGCTGCTCCTCAGGTCGGTCTGGTCATTCAATAAATTTATTGAGGGGTTTTTATTGGCTTTGTAAATTTCAATAGACTCTAAAATGTTAAGTTTTTACTTTTCGGTGCGGTATATAAAATTTTAAGATTATCGACACTTGGGAATGAATGACCAGATGTTATAAAGTGGTTGGCAAAGTTTGAATTATTTTTATTTAGTACATATGACGATTTGTGTTCCTTAAACCTAATATTAAAATTTCTTCCTGTTTGCCCTACATATAAACTATTGCATTCTTCACAATTTAAACTATAAACTCCAGATTTATTTAATGGTAGTGTTTTTTCCTTAGCATTAAAAAATAACTGAGAAACTTTTGGGATGGCCTAAAGGCAATTTTTAAATTATTATTTTTTGTTAAGATGTGTGCTATTTTATCTGAAACTGGTCCAAAATATGTTAGGGTATGGTATGTTGGGGTGCTATTGGGTTTTATATATGGGTATATATGATTAAGGGCTAATTGTTTTTGTTTTTTATTAATTAGCGAATTTATGGTACTTAAATCAAAACCGTTATTTTTCGCAATAATTCTTATTGTATTTAATTCTATTTCACGTTTGTGGTTTTCTAAAGGGATGGAAAATGCTCTGTGTATCATTGTTCTATATTATTATTTTTTATAAAACACTGTTTTTTT